>CAJQZJ010031962.1:5722694-5734498 GCA_907164525.1 Lophiomys imhausi | reverse complement strand
TTTTTTTTGATATCATGACATATCAGCTCCTGACAGCACCCCCTATTCTACTCCAAGTAGAAGAAAAGCATCAAAGAATCTCCAGTGTGAGATGGTTGAATTAGTGGCAAGCCTATCTCTTGGCATTATATTGATTTTTTTAATTAGTAGTGTTTGGTCTTACCCTAGTTCTTTCTGCTATCTAGTCTCTGGTTCTTGATTATCCAAGCAATGTCATGTATGGATTTCCTTCTCATGGAATGTGCCTTATATTAAATCAGATATTGGCTGGCCACTCCCACAAATTCTGAGCCACCACTGCCATAGCATATTTTTCAGGGAGGACAGATTCTAAGTAACAGGTTTTATGGCAGGGTTGGTGTCCACATTTCTCTTCAGCAGCCTGCAGAGTACCTTCTGGTACCAAAGAGACCAAATGTAGAGATAAAAGCTCCATATTGGAACTATCTGATCTTCTCCATTTTCAGCAAGTTGTGTGGGTTTTGTGCTCAGTAATGGAGTGCTGATATTGGTTTGTTATAACAACAGCCTGAGTTGTTTGGGGATTTCCATGGGACCCTCTTGACCAACAACTCATTTGAATACACCTCAGTCCTTCTACTAGAAGGTTCACCATTCTACAAGAGATGGCATTGAGACTCTATTCCCTACTACTAGGATTACTCATTAGGATCACCTCCATAGTTTCCAGGAAGTTTCCACTGCACTTGATTTCTACACCACTCCTTAATACCCCCCCAATTCCAGCCATTTCTACCCACACTCTCTTCCATCTTTAAAAATAATTTCATATATATGAATTATGTATAATTTTATATAAAATTTTACATGTATTGTATATGTGTGCATATGACATATATATGTGTGTGTCTATGTATAATTTACTAATCAGAGTCCCCTTCATTTTTAATCTTTTATCTTCAACACTGTAACAACAAATACTTTCTTCTCCTGTTCCCTTTCTTCATTCCTTCCTCTCTCTCTCTCCCTCCTTCCTTCTTCCTTCCTTTATGTTTTTCTCTCCATTTTCTCTCTCTCTCTGGCATTCAGTTAGGGTCAGGTTAAGTGCTTAACAACAAATAAATCACTAAATGGCTGCTCTGTAAGGGGCTGTATCACAATTGAAGGAAAGATAAGATTTTAAGTGAATTTTTCATCATTTATTTGTATTATTTTTATTTATTCATATTTATGTCCATGTAGGAATTCATAGTATGTGTTTCCAGCTGTTGTGGAGGCCAGAAGATAGATTGGATCTCCTCATGCTGAGGGGTGTAAGCAGATAACAATCTGCATTCGACTTTGTGTGAAGGCAGTAAGAGGCTCTAATTGTTGATCCATATATCAATGGCCTACTTAGTTATGAGTGAGCCCAGAAAATAAGCTGCACAGTAACACTGATCAACTGCCCTCTTTGTTGGATGCAAATATATGACATTTCCTCTAAATGTTAGTTTTCTTAATTTTTTTGTTTCTTTTTTTTAATTTAAATTTATTTATTTATTGCTTCAGGTTACATTTCTACAATGGTTCCAGCCATTTCTAATTAGTCTCTTCTGGGGACAAGGAGGTTACATGGAGTTTCTAACCTTCACAATTCAATTAATGCAATTTGCAAACTTCTGTACACACTTGAATAGAGGATTGCTTTGTATATTATTCTAGATCTATCAAGTTGACAATAATGTCAATAATGACATTTGTGTATTTATGGAGAGACTTTATTGAGACATACTAACTAGGATTTGAGATTTTTTTGTTACATAATTTGTTCCCCAGTCACCAGGATAGGAACTTTCATTTTTTATCATCTTATCCTGTCATTTACCTTGTTAAGATTTCTACCCATGGCATATTTTACTGCTCATTAGCTTTATGGCCATTGCAATAAGTATTAACATTCTTTGTGTTAGTGTTTTGCTCAAAATTGATACACACAATGGGATTTTTTTTGGATGAACCTCAAAATTATGTAGCAATCACAATCATTTTATTTTGAAAGAGTAATTTTAATAAAATATCTAGAAAATAAACATGTATTAATGAATTTTAATTGTACTATTACTGTGGGCTTTGTCCTTATCTTCAACTACTGTAAAAAAATTAATTAAATTATGTTGGATATCATTTGTAGAAATAATTAGATAAATTGTTTAACAGTATTTATATTATATTTAAATGCTTTGGTGGTTCTTAATCCTTAACCCACCATTATAAAAGAGCACACGGAGACACCACATGGATTTTAACAAGTCTAGGCCTGAATTGTGCAATCCTAGCCCATCTAAACTAGCTTATAATTCTATTAGCAAATATGACCCCATATATACATATGTCCCCTTGGACTGCCATTCTCCACAATATGCCAATGTTCCTGGCCATGTGGAATGATGTTCTTTTTTCTAACCCATGGTGTGTGTCCTCTTTACTGCTGCTCCTTACTGGAATGCATTAATTCTCTGTCTAAAGCACAGGCTTCCTGTTCTAACCTTAAGAAATCCCACCTTTCTCTGTCTTTGCTCAATCCCAGGCCTCGACATTTTATTTAACCAATCGGAGTCAATATAAGTAACAAACAGAAAGCAGGACCAAATAATTAACATTTACAATGCTTAACACTACCCCACAATTCCCTCCTTTTGTCTAAAAAAAAGGGCTAAATGTTTTGACTCATAGAGTAAAAGCAATAAGAAAAAATATGAAACAATCAAGAAAACCATAGATAAAAGTTACACACATAATGTTTAGCCTATTTGTATCAGGCAATCTTGAAGAAGAAAAAACATCATCTATCTATCTTGGTGTGTGTAAAATTCTGAACCTAAATAATTTCTATTATATCCTATGTTTATAAACCTAAAGATTTTATTTAGATTTGAAAATATCCTTTTAAATCCTAAACAACTCAAGTTAAATTAAAATTTTATAACTATTATGCCTTCAACCCCATCAAAGACATAAGAAGGGATAAAGTTATTATTTGAGTGAGTAGGAAGCATAGGAGAGCAGCTTCCAAAAAGAAATATGATATTTGCCTAGACAGTCCCAAACATCTCTCAATATCATTGGAGCATCATCTTCAGCATTCTGGCCAAGCATTTTTCACAGACTAAATTGTGCAGCAGGAAATAGTAGGAATTTTCCCATTCTGCCTCTGCAGAATCAGGACATCGACTTACCTGTATTTAAGCTCTGGTCCATCTTTGGACTGCATATAGTCTGTTGAGAGAGCAGGGGCATTTTTTCCCAATAGGAATTATCTCCCGATGGGAGATTTCTTTTTGAGGAATTATCATCTGATGGGAGATTTCCTTTTGATGCTCATTGTCTTCTTCCAAGTCAAATGGGAGCTGTCAGGAGCTGACTATCTTAAGTCAAACAATTCTTAAAATAATAAAAACATTTTTAAATGCCATTTTCTGTATGCCTCTGAGGGTTTTGAAGACATCTATCAATTTGTTTATTAATCTATCATCTATCTTCTATCTATGAACAAACTGTATATTTTAACCATTTCCTATCTGTTTGAATATTAAGTCTATTTTGTGATAAATTAAGTCTAGTATTTGACATGAGCAGAAGCTCAACTGGCGAGTCATCTTGTATTATCCAGACTCCTAAATATATTGCAGTAGCAACCCATAAAATGATCAGAAGTAAACCTGTACATTTAAATGATTTGTATAAGCACAAAACCTTATATAAGAGTTTAAATATACATAATTTTAATCTAAATATAAAATTCTATACTAATGAATCAAAATTTAACCTTATTTTTGTATCAATATACACAATTATATACCAGTGTATCAAAAGATAACCTTATTTGAGAATAACAATAGTTTTGAGTTTCAGAGCAGATTCAATAATCATTATATCTTATCATTTATATATATATATATATATTCCCCCTCTTTTCCTTTTCAATTCCTTTCCCCCCTATATAAGAAAGAAAGATAGAGAAAAGAAAAAAATAGAATAGTCCTTGAATCTAATCTCCTATATCTTCCTTAAAAAGACCATTTAACAATTTGTAACCATTCCCCCTAAATGACATCTATAACCCATCAAATAACCAAGGAATCATCCACCCCACTTTTTGGGGTGGGACATCGCTCTCTTAAAACTTCTTCCTGCTGAAATGGGACACAGAAAACCTGTTTAGGGGCCCAAATAAAATGGAAAAAATGGTTAATCAAGTTAATTGTAGCATTTGTTGTCCAGTCTCTATGTGCTCAGTAATTTAAATGTTCTGAGCAATTTGTAGTTCGAAGCTGGACTTCGGTAGGAAAGTTCAGGGCTTTATTGAAGTCCTGGTTGGAATAGTCTGTGAGGCTGGGCCAAATCAGCAAGCAGTTTGAAGTTGTTCTTGATGCAGATTTTTTGAGGAAAGAGCTATTGAGGAAATCTATGAGGCTGGATCATTTGGGTTACTTTTCTTGTCTTCTTTGGACTCTGGTCCCATTGTTCTGAAAATGTATAATTTCTCACAAGTAACATATAGTTCTACAATTACCACAATGCCTTGGTTGTGCAGGATGCACAAATCAATTAAGGAAATTTTTTCTTTTCTTTGTTTGAACAGAAGAAAGATATTTGTAAGTCCCATTCATGCCATATGAAAGGATGGCAGGTAATAGTATTACATATATATGCTATATATAATCTATTTTAAATTGAAAATAAACATAAAAGTGTATGGAGTTTAAGTATTCTCCTCTACAGTTGACATAAATTTATTAATTGATTAAAACAGGTTTATTCTGTGTTGTTCTGGCTTTCAGTGGATTAGGTTGGCCTCAAACTCAAAAGGAACCAATCTGTCTCTGTCTTTGTCTCCCATGTTTTGGGAACAAAGGCATGGATTTATATATTTCTTCTTTCCTTTTCTCCTTTTTTTGGAGATTTAATTTCTATGTGGATATATCTATCCTTATTGAGACAGGGTTTCTGTTTGTAGCTTGGGCTGTCTTGATTTGCTGTGTAGAGCAGATTGGCCTTGAACAAAAAGGAGCCTGTCTTTTCCTTGTACCCCAAGTTTTGAGATCAAGGTATGAATTTAAATAATTGAATTACCCTTATTAAAAAATAACATTTGTTAAACCATTTTGTGTTAGTTTGAGTTCCAATTCTCCCATGGAAACTCCATTCTTAAGGAGTTTGGTATAGAATAGCATGATATGCTATTTTATGTTAGCTTTTATTAACTGTTGGCTGTGGGAGTCATGTAGTTTGCATGTTCTTCCCAAGCCTAACTCTGGGTCATTACATTGGTTAACAGAATATATTTCTTTCTCTATCTCTCTCCTTTTTAAAAATTTTTCCTGAGACAGGATTTCTCTGTATATCCTTATCTTGGACTCACTTTGTAGACCAGGCTGACCTTGGTGAAGGTCAGGGATTCACCTGCCTTTGTTTCCCAAATGCTAGGATTAAAGGCATTCACCACCATACCCAGCAATTAACAGATCTCTTTTAGGGCAAAATGCCTCCCTTAGTAGGAGCCCCACACCTAAGGAGATTGGTTTGTGACCCCTTTCTCTTTAAATAAATTTGAGATTGTGTGTATTTATCCATTAAATCAGTAAGGACATTATTAAATTAACATCAAGGAAAAATATGTGTCATTTTTGAATTCTAGACTGTCTTTAGTAAGCAGACTTATATTATCAGTGGGGTTCCTGCCTTGCGTTCATTGTTTAAACCAGGCTGGTCTAGAATCCAGAGATCTGCCTGTTTCTTCCTCTAGTGTGATGGGATTAAAGGATTAAGGGTATATGCCAGTACCACCCTGTTCAAATATTTCACTTAAATCCCAAATATTAATAACACGTTAACCCAGAGATCAACTTTGAACTGTAGAGACAATTCGAAATCTTCCCAAAATCTTCAAAAATCTCTTATGTTTTATCAATGGCAAACCAGAAAAATATCCTTTGTACCTCCCGCTATTGGAAAATCAAAGATATCTAAACAAAAATCAAGCAAAGAAACAACATTCCAAAAGCCGTGGTCTAACCATGCCATCCCATGCTACAATTAAAGCTTTGTTCATTATTCCTTGAAATCTAGTTGCAACTGTATTTCATTGGTGGACCTTTACCAGAAAGCCCTGAGAAGCACCTCATAGCTAGGGAGCTCTTAGCTCCAACTGCCATCAATTTTGCCTTATTTATCGGGAAAGGCCTTCCTCTTTCCTTCATTATCATTGTTGGCAATTTAGCATTCCATCTGTAAATTCTTTCCTTTAAGACTATCGTAGTCTGAACTTTCTCAAAAAAGATACACAGAACCACAATTGTCAGAGTAAAAATCATTTATATTCAAAGAGGAACAAACCCAGTTGGAATACAAAAGTATTGAGGCAGTTTAAATTCCTCCATTTTTAATCTAGGCAGTTAATTCCGCCTTCAAATTCTGTTTAGAAGGCTGCCGGTTTTTTAGTATGTAAGGAGAGCTAAACCTTGCCTCTTCACCTTTGCTGCAAGGCAACAGCTTTTGTTAAGGTAACTGCACCTTTGAAATGCATTTGAATTTGTTTCCCGCTCTTTGGCTAGGAAACCAGCTTTCACCTGGGCCTTCTCAGGCTGTAAGCATAGATTCTAAGCCATAGTTGAATGTCATATGTAGAAAAAATATTAATTAAATTATGTTGGGCACCATTTGTACAAATAATTAATTAAAATGTTTAAGAGTATTTGTATTATCATTAGTTGGTTTGGCAGTTAATTCTTAACCTGACATTATAAATGAATACACACAGAGACCACATGGATTTTAACAAGCCTAGGCCTGAATTGTGCAATCCTAGCCCATCTAAGCTAGGTCATAATTCTATTAGCCATATATGACCCCATATATACATATGTCCCCTTGGACTGCCATTCTCCATGATATGCCGATGTTCCTGGCCATGTGGAATGATGTTCTTTTTTCTAACCCATGGTGTGCATACTCTTTCCTGCTGCTCCTGGCTGGAATGAAATAATTCTCTGTCTAAAGCACAGGCTTCCTGTTCTAATCTTAGGAAGTCCCACCTTTCTCTGTCTTTGCCCAATCTCAGGCCTTGGCATTTTATTTAACCAATCGGAGTCAATGTAAGTAACAGACAGAAAGCAGCACCAATTAATTAACATTTAGAATGCTTAACACTACCCCAACAAACTACTATCTGCTTATCATTAGTTTGGAAAATACAATAGTCCACTTAGTTGAAACTCACTCTTGGGATACATGAGTTTAACACAGTATGAGGGCAAATTGCAATCACAGTATTTAATGCTCATTTGTTAAAATAATTAGAGTTATGTTGAGTAGCAGTTACTGTTCATTTGTCCTAAAATCTTGTATCAACTATTTAGCCAAAATAGAAACTCACTACCAGTATATGATATTTATAGATAAATAAATTCTAAAACCTTAAAAGTATGTCATGAGTATGATTAGAGATATGTAAATTAAATTTAGAGATATTACATGATGGGGTGATATTATGCATTCTAAATGCTAATTAATCTGCATCCAGAAGCTTGATTGCTTTACATCATGTAATGCTGTTACGTGCTTGTCTCTGTTTAGTTAAATAAATGCTGAGGACTAAGATTGGGCAAAGACAGTGGTAGGCGGGACTAACATGCTCAGACTTCTGAAGCAGAGAGGTTGATGAGTAGAAGAAACCTTCAGTAGTAGTAGAGAAGAAATGGCATGAACAGGAAGGACACATGCTATGGATGAGAGAAAAGAACGTCATTCCATGTGGCCTGGAACATCAGCATAGTGTGAGGAATAACAGCCCAAGACATATGTACATATGGGGTCATATTTGGGAAATAGAATTATGAGCTAGCTTAGATGGGCTAAGATTGCACAATCCAGGTCAAGGTTTGTTAAAAATCCATCAAGTTTCTGTGTGCTCACTTATAATGGCAGGTTAATGATTAACGCTGCTGACTAATTAACCATAATCTAAATGCTACTGAATAATTTAATGAGCCATTTTTTTTCTACAATTACACATTACTCTTTTTAAAGAAGATTTATTCTAATTTTAAATTCTATATATTTATTGTATTGCATAAAATTTGCAAATTAAATATTTACACACTAAAATTAACTATATTGTTTTATTGTGTATATGTGTGATTATATGCATGTGAATGGAGGTACTTGCAAAAGCTAGAAGATAATATAATGTTTTCTAGAGCTGGAGTTACAGGCACATATGAGGCACCCAATCTGAGTGCTAGAATTTTAGAACTTAGGTCCTCCATGAAAACACCAAATATTCTTAACCACTGAGCCATCCTACAGAAGCTAAATTATACAGGTACAGGTAAAACAACCATACTCATATATTTTTAAATTAAAAATAAAATAAAATTTAAATGATAAATATTGCAGAATCAGGAATATTTATTTATTTCTCAATGGTGATGATCCCCATCCAATTAGTCATATATATATATGATACATATATATATATATCATATATATATGATAAATTTTAGCTGACAGAAGGAACATCCTAAATCTTGAACTATCAAAACATAGAAAACATTTACATTTACAATCTGAAAATAGTTTCTTGCGATTTCATTTAATACATGCTAGTAAGTGTAAAGATTCAAATTAAGACTTACAATTGTATTACATTTCTTCAAATATGGCTAATTTTTAAAATAGACTTTTTCTTAAAGAGACAAACTGTTATTTACTATGAAAAAAAGGAAATGAAAACGTACACATCTCATATCTAATTTTATATTTAGGACTAAAATCTTCTGAAATATCCAAACACTCACTGTACAGTTGCTTTTGTTTTTGTTTTTGTTTTTTGTTCCTTTTCTTTTTTCTTTGAAAAACATCGTTGTAAGTTTAGGTAAATACAATGCACTGTGATCAAAGAATAATAATTTGGAAGGTTTATGAACTGAAGTCTTAATCTTTGCTATATTATTATATTATATATATTATATACATGCAATTATGCCTAATTGCATAGTTTAAACCTGTGAGCATGTAAAGTTATACAATAAAAAATCATCAACATTAAGGAGAGTTTCTACCAAACAGACCTTGAGATGGAGAGATTATAGTTGATAGACTTACTTGAAGATAATCAGAGGGATTGTACATTCTTAGAAGCCGAAGAAAAAGTAGTCCTTTGGAGATTAAAAAGGACATATTCGTGCACACACATACACACACACACTCCAAACACACACATACACCCATATACACACATACACACGTATATCCACAAATGTACACACAAGCATACATATATGTAAGCATACACAGAGAAACATAAACACATAACCACACAAATATATAAATATTTTTAAATTATTATTTAATTGATTATATTTACCCTCTACTCCTAGATCTATCTGTAGAAAAATGGATAATTAAATTATTTAACACTATTTAAATTACCTTTAATTGGTCTGCACTGTTTTTTTTAATGTTTATTTATTACTTCAAGTTACATCTCCATCACTGCCCTCTCCCTCCACCCCTCCCAGCCCCATCCTCCTACCCTCTCACCCTTCCCCCAGAATGCATAATTCTTGTTGTTGTCAGTCCAACAAATGTTTTTTTCTTTTATAACAATAAATAGAGTACAAAACAACTTAAATAAATAGGCCAAAATTCTGAGAGTTATATGGCTTATCATACATTCTCAATGTCCAGTCCATATGTACGTGGCCCCTGACTTTAACATTCTACTATCTATCTCCATGAGTTTAAAGTTCTCTATCTAACTCAGCTTTCATACTAACTTGCATCACAATTTTAAAAACATCTTCTTAGATCCAGAATGCCCTCTTGATTCCTAAACAACTCAAAATTTAACTATGAGACTCTAACTATCTATTCTTCAACCACCTCAGAGACCTGAGAGGGATAAATATATCTGATTATATAGGAAGTGCAGGGCCTAGAGCTTCCAAAACTAAGAAATGACATACCTGTGGCTGCCTCAACAGTTCCCATTTTCTCTCCTATACATTACAGCATCAATCTTCAGCTGTTTGGCCCCGTTTCTCTGACAAACATTGATTGTAGAGCAGGAATTATGAAGGACTTATCTACCCTGTCTTGGCAGAGCTAGGCTGTCGACTTAACTGCTTCCAAGTTTTGTCCTTTTTGGACAGCAGTCTGTCTACATTTGAAGCAAGGGTTTTTTTGTGTTTTGTTTTTGTTCTTTTTTTTTTTTTTTTTTTGGCTAAGAGATAGGCTTGCCACTAATTCAACCATCTCACACTGGAGATTCTTCGATGCTCATCTTCTACTTGGTGTGGAATAGGGGATGCTGGTGAGGGTGTGGAGAAAGGGGAACCCTCCTCCATTGCTGGTGGGAGGGCAGGCTTGTGCAACCACTATGGAAGTCAGTATGGTGATATCTTAGAAATCTTGGAATACCCAGTCATACCACTTCTGGGTATACACCCAAATGACTCCTCACGGAGTCATAGGGAAGTCTCCTCATCTATGTTCATAGCAGCCTTATTTGTAATAGCTAGAAACTGGAAACAACCCAGATGCCCCTCAACTGAAGAATGGATTAAAAAACTGTGGTAAATCTATACAATGGCATATCACTCAGCTATCAGAAACAATGATATTATGCAATTTGCAGCCAAATGGATGGAACTAGAGAAGCTCATCCTGAGTGAGCTAACCCAGACTCAGAAGGATGCACATGGCATCTATTCACTTATAGTAGGATTTTAGCTATATAGTACGGGATATCTGTACTACAACCAACACACCAAAGAGAACATGGACATAGACATCGTTTTTCTTTTTTTTTCTTTCATTTGTTGTTGTTGTTGTTGTTAGTTTTTGTTGGTTGATTTGTTTGTTCGTCTGTTTTTTAGTTTTCCCTCCCCAGCAATGAGACACTTTTCACTGGTGGTACTGCCTTGTAGGCCCCCAGTGTATGAAGAGGCTCTTGGCCCTCATATGACATCTGAACTGGGGCAAGGGACTGTTATGTGGGGTCACTCCACTCCAGAGGAGCAAGATGGAAGGGTTAGGTGGTAGAGGATGTGAAGGTGGGGCTTGGAAGGGGGATAATAAGACAATATGATGGAGATGTAACCTGAAGTACCAATAAAAAAATTTATTAAATAAAAAAAGCAGGTAACAGGTTTAAAACACTGTAAATAATTTAAAGGTTACAGCTGTTCAACCTGGTTTTATAAAACACCAAGAGTTGAAAAAACTTAGAACTAAGGTAAAATACATGAAATGCGTGGGGTTAGCCCATACCTTTAACTTCAGCAGAGACAGGAGGAACACTACAGAGTTAGTTGTCTTATAAATTCTAGAGTTACAAGGAACAGGGTGGTGATGGTGCATACCCTTAATCTCATCATTGGAGAAGAATACACCCTTAATCCCAACACACTAGAGACAGAAACAGGCAGATGCCAGAGCTCAAGGTCAGCCTGATACAAAACAAGTTCTACATAGGGAAAAATTTCAATCCATTGGTGGGGGAGCACATCTTTAATCCCTTCAGTTGGGAACCACAGGTTCTGATCCCAATACTTATTATGGAGAGACAGGAACATAGGATTTGGAAGGATCTAAGTTTAAAAGCTACATACAAAAGGCATGCTCAATGTAAACAATTTGTCCTTTGCGATCTCAAAATATATACACTAAAGTTTTGTTTAGCTCTAATATAACAAAATAATTTCTTCTTTAATCCAGATTGAAAGATAATACTTTATATATTGTCAAAAAACCAAACTTGCTCCAGGAAAAATATTACCTGACACTCCCCCCCCCCC
>CAJQZJ010031962.1:5695040-5722594 GCA_907164525.1 Lophiomys imhausi | reverse complement strand
AAGAAGACGAGTGGCCCAGAGGATCTAGCCTTGCAGACTCCCTCAATAGCTGTTTCCTAAAAAGTCTACAACCACAACTCAAAATCACTAAGATAGTTCAGCTCCACAGACTGCTCCAGCCAGAACTTCAGTAAAGGCCTGAGGATCAGCTTCTGTCTACAAACTTCTTAGGACATCAAAATAGCTGAGCACAAAAGGACTGAACATTAAATGATTCTATTAACATTTTAAACCATTTTTCCATCCCTATTTGGACCGCAAACATGTTTGCCACGTCCCAAATCAGCAGGAAGTCATTTATGAGAGTGACTTCCTATCCTCAGAAGGTGTGGAGGGTGTGTCTCCCCCCCCCACTTTGGTTATTCTATGGATAACAGAAAATTTTGTCATTTAGGGGAAGAGACTACAAGCTGTTAAATGGGTTTTGGAGGTTAAACCTAGGGACTTCTCTCTTTTTCTTTTCTATATCCTTCTTTCCTATGTAGGAATGAATAGACTTGAGAAAAAATGGGACATAGACATAGTATAAGAAAGATCAAGAAAAAAGGACAGATTATTGAATAAGCCCATATACCTTTGTATATTGATACAAAATTAATACTATATTAGGCTAAATTGGTATTTATCATTGTATATTAATGCAAAATTAAGATTGCATTGGACTACATTGGTACTGATCTTAGTATATTGATACAAAATTAAGAATATATTTGGCCACATTGGTATTGATCTTTGTATATTGTTACAAAATTAAGGGTAACACTTAAAGGTATTGTACCTAGTAATGCTTAAAAAGTAAATGTGAAGTTTTGGACTTTTGCTACCAACCATCATAAACTGTTTAGGATAATTAAAAAATACAAACTAACAGTCATACAAACGTGTCATTTTGTTAGTTACTATGACAGTCTATCACAGTTATTTTCTAAGCTACTCAGAAATCAAATTGTTAAGAGACAGCAACATTTGCATATCTAAACATAAAAAGGGTGTCTTCAAAAACCCCAAGAGATCTGCAGAATATGGCATTCAAAGAGGCTTTCTTAAATTAAGATTTTTTTGATTTCGAGACATGGTCTGCACTGTTAATCCTTAACCTGCCATTATAAATGTGCACACAGACACCTGATGGTTTTTAACAACCTTTGGCCAGGATTGTACAATCTTAGTCCATCTAAGGTAGCTCATATTTCTATTTCTCAAATGTAATCCCATATATATCCCCTGGTCTGTTATTCCCCAAGCTATGCTATGTCGAATTACATTCATTTTTCTAACCCATGGAGTGTGTCCTCTTTCCTGCTCTTGGCTTCTTCTCCTTGTTCTGGAGGGTTCTTCTACCCATCAACCTCTCTGCTTCAGATGCCCATGTACCTTAGCCTTGCCTACCGCTGTCTTTGCCCAATCTCGGGTCTCAGTATTTATTTAACCAATCAGAAATAATCAAGATAACACAGCATTACTTTACATGTTACAGCAAGGAAGCTTCTCAGAGCAGGTTAATTAACATTTGGAATGCATAACGTTACCCCATACCTCCATTTGTCTAATAAAAAGACCAAATTTCTTAACTCATATAGTAAAAACAGTAAGAGCAAATATGAAACAATCAAGAAAACCATATATAATAGTTAAACACATATGTCCCCTGGACTGCTTTTCTCCATGCTATGCCAATGTTCCAGGCCATGTGGAATGCTGTTCTTTTCTCTCACCTATCATGTGTGTCCTCCTTCCTTCTCTTGGCTTCTTCTCCTTCTTCTGGAGGCTTCTTTTCTTTCTTTTTTTTTTTTACAGTTTCTTTTTTTCTTTATTATTTATTTCTTCAAGTTACATCTCAATCGCAGTCCCCTTCCTATTCCCCCTTCCAGTCCCACCCTCCCACCCTCAACCCCCATTCCTCTTCCCTTTCTTTTTTAAGATTAAGGTATACCTTATTTCCCCCTAGAGTTTCCCCTTTCAGTCCAACAAATGGTTCTTTCTCTTATGATAATAGATACAATACAAAACAACAGAGGTAATTAGGCCACAGTTATGAGGGTTATATGGCTTAGTGTACATTCCCAATGTCCAGTCCAGATGTATTTGGCACCTGACTTTAACATTCTACTATCTAACCATCTCCATGAGTTTAAAATTCTATATCTAACTCAACATTCATACTAACTTGCAACACAATTTTACCAGCATCTTCTTAGATCTTTAACACTATCTTGACTCCTAAACAACTCAAAATTTAATTATGAGACTCTAGCTATCTGTTCTTCAACCACCTCAGAGACATGAGAGGGATAAATATATCTGATTTTATAGGAAGTACAGGGCCTGCAGCTTCCAAAACTAAGAAATGACATACCAGTGCCTGCCTGGACAGTTCCCATTTTCTCTCCATATATTACAGCATCGATCTTCAGTCATTTGGCCCTGTTTCTCTGACAGACATTGATTGTAGAGCAGGGGTTATGAAGGACTTGCCTACCCTGTCTTGGCAGAGCTAGACTGTCGACTTACCTGCTTCCAGGTTTTGTCCTTTTTGGACAGCATTCTGTCTACAGTTGGAGCAAGGGGCTTTTCCTACCAAGAGATAGCCTTGCGACTAATTCAATCATCTCCCACTGGAGATTCTTCGATGCTCATCTTCTGCTTGGAAGAGTATAGGGGATGCTGTCAGGAGTTGATATGTCTTGATATAAAAAAAAATCTAAAGTTACAAAAACATCTTTGAATGCCATATTCTGCAGATCTCTTGAGTACTTGGAAGAGGCCCTATTTATCTCTTATATTAGGATAAGCAGATGTTACTTGTCTCTTAGCAGCTTTATTTCTGATTAGCTTAGAAAATAACTATAATAGGCTGTCATAGTACCTAACAAAATGACCGGCTTGCATAACTATTAGTTTGCATTTCTTAATTATTCTAAACAGTTTATGACAATTAGTAGTAAAAGGCTGAAACATCACATTTCATTTTTTTTCTTTACCTCCTAACCCTTCCATCCCATTTCTCTGTGGTGGGGTGTCCTTATATAACAGTCCCTCATCTTAGTTGAGAGGTCCTATGAGGACCAAGTGCCTCCTCATTCATTGCGGGTCTACGAGGCAGTACCACCAGTGAAAAGTGTCTCATTTTCTGTAGGCTTCTTTTACCCATCAACCTTCCTGATTTAGAAGCCCATGCATCTTAGTCCTGCCTACCTATGTCCTTTCCCAATCTCAGGCCTCAGCATTTATTTAACCAATCAGAGACCAGCAACATAACACAGGATTACTTGATATACAGCAAATAACCTTCTCAGAGCAGGTTAATTAAAATTTAGAGTGCATGACATCACCCCATCATCTATATCTTAAGAATATTGAAATGTTCATTAGATAGAGAATACCATCAAGCATTAGTGGAAAATAGTTTTACAAATTTAAATCATTTAATTATTATACTAGTTCTAATAAAATGATAATACAATACACTTTTACATCTATATGGGCTAAAAGTGATGATTGAAAAATACTGATGTTAGATTGTAAGGAAATGTACTTGGTGCTGAGTGCATGTTTGTCACATTTACAGATACCAAAATTTAGAAAAGCACAATGTTCTACTTAAAAAAAAAAAAAAAAAACTTTTAGAATATAGTGTTAATATTGAATGTTAAACTCCGGTTTATTTCTATTTGTTTTGTCACTTTCAAGTTATGTGCATTCTTTTGATTACTTGGTCTTTTGGCCCATACTTTAGTGGAACATGCAGATGTAGTCATCTATTAATTAATGAATAGCTACCATTTTAAGTGATCAACATTTGTTGTCATTCTTCTTTATAATATGGAAGTGTTATATAAAAGTAGTTTTTATCTGCCTGATGTAATTGTTGTCTTCGAGGCTTACTGCTGAATAAGGTAACCCTTTCTTATTCTTTGTGAACTCTGGCTGGTTGGTTTAACTCACTTGTTCTGGCTTAAACTCCTCTTCAAGCTGATTGATTCAATCTGGCTTATTTTACCTCTGACTGAATTTCTCTGCTTCATCTGAAACTAACCCTTGCAATCTGTTCTAAAATTCTGTCTCCTTCTTATTTTCTGGCTTCAATGGACTCTGCTGACCTGCACTGTACTGCATGACCTCACAAAGGAACTCAACTCCACTGCACTGATTCCCAATTGACTGACTGAAATGATCTGAACTGCCAGGATCTCAACTGCCTCTCTCTACGCTCTTCTAAATATCTTCTCTTTCCTGTGCTGATCCCATGAGAGTTAGTGGTATTGTATTCTGTCAAATCTTTTTCTGATTTGTCACTTTGTCTGTCCCTCAATTAAACATTGTTTGGGTTTAAAGGTATATACTAAGTATGAGTCTGTATTCTGCCCAGAGAGAGTAAAGGTGTGAGGCCTGTTTGCATTCCAGCCAGATCACACAGACTTAGAAGATCTTTCAATATGATCAGACCCACCATATTGCTGGACTAAAATTTCTCTACAGCGTTATCATTAATAAAAGATTTTAATCTTTTGTAAGTTATAGCTAGATATGTTGTCTTATTTTGTTTTCCTGCAGATGAGATGGAAATATAATATGTGGCATATGAAACTAAGATTTTGATTGCATTGTGTGTCTAGTTTTTTATGGAGAAAAGATGATGAAACATGTGATGGATATATGTGAGAGAATTTCGTCACTACTTTCATTTAAGGCACAATGTTGTTCATTGAGGAACTCCTGTACTTTATACATGTTATTTATAAGAACACACTGATGTAATCTTTGAAATATCTTGTATAATATTGCAAACATATTAGAAAGTTTTATTAATCTAATATATATTTATTTTTGTGACAAAGGTTCTTAAAATATCCTGGCTGTCTTGGAACTGTGTATCCCAGGATGGCTTCAAAGTGTGGATGATCTTGTCTATCTTATCCAAGAGCTAGAATCCCAGAAGTGTGCTACCATTCACACCTTTATTCAGTATTTGTCATTATGTTTACTACTTAGGAAAAATTCAGTGCATTGCCACTTTCAAATAAAGCAAACTCGTGATAAGAAAATAATTTGAGATCACTGCAAAACACTACACCCAGGAATGTTCACCATTCTCGAGAATTCAAAATTTATTCATCTAGGGAAGATAAAAATGTCCCTTGTATATTATTTAACTTCAGCCCTAAATGGGACCAGAAAATGCCAATAGCATTTATTTCAGTCTAGTCTGTTTCTTCACCTAGTTACAACTAATACAAAATACATTACTTACTATTCTTAAGGAAATGTACAGACTTGTAATTGTAGCAGTTTTTAGTTGTGAGCCTAGCCTTTAATGGCTGAGCCATCTCTCCAGCCCATGTAATTGTAATAGTTAAGATACTACAGTTTAATTTGAAATGGTCACTGAAAGTATTTATTTAGCTTATTTTTTTTTAGTTATGTTAGACAATACTATTAGGCTTTCATTGTCTTTATTCCCCTCCAATGAGAATACAATGTGACCTTTCCCTCTAGCTTTTTTCTTCCTTTGAAAACTTAAAAAAAAAATACAGCTGGTCTTGGTAGCTCACACCTTTTCCCCAGCACTCAGGAAGCAGAGGGAGGTAGATGTCTGTGAGTTCAAGGACAGTCTGGTCTACAAAGTCCAGTACAGCCAGAAATGATTCACAGAAAAACTCCATCTCAACCCCTTCCCACCAAAATACAGTACTTTATCAATTCCTGCACTGCACTGTTTATGTTAAAAATAAATTATTTATCTTTTTGTAATAGTGAATGAACTTCAGGAAATCTATTCCAAGTATTCAAATTTCAAATTTCCATATATAAAAATTATAATAAAAATGTAAATTATATTCTTCATACCCACACTAAGATCACCAAAGTAGCAGCTCACATGGACATACAGTCTTAAAGGTGAGGCTGCTTTGCAAGTTAGTCTCCCTTCTGAAACGAATGTGAACCTTATTCTTATAAAAGTCCAAGTATGTATGTGATTGGGATTTATGCCACTGCAAATAGAAAATTATCGTGCCAGATACTCTCCTAGTCATTATTGAATTATGTAAACCAAGAATGCAGATGAGATTTTTTTATGGCCTTTCATTTTAGATATTTATATTTTCCCTTCTTGTTTGAATTTCAAGGAGTTGCTCTGAATTATTTAAAGGCTATCATGCCGTCTTTTCAGGCTCAGAGGAAGACAAATCCGCTCTTAGTCACTTGCTAGAAAATGTTCTTCTGAGTCAACAGATTTTAGACAGGTTCTAGCATCAGATTATTTAAGGAAGGTGGCAACTATTTGTATGTAAATATTCAATTCTTTGAGTCTCCCCTCTCTCTCTTTCTCTCTCTCTCCTGACTACAGAGATATAAATGTTCATTTATATTTTAATGATCAAAACTACCACATCAATTATCATAGTATTAGTTCTAGAGAAGAGAGTTACTGAGTTTCTGACTATAATACTGTTTATCTTTTACATAGTAAATGAGCCTCAGGAAATCTAGTCCTAGGTTTCAAATATCAAATTTTCATATATTTAAATTATAATAAAATGTAAGTTATATTCCTCAAGTCCACACTGAGATCAGCAAAGGAGCAGCTCACATGGACCACAGGAGACAGTATGTGTGACAAAGAGGTCAATTCCGAAATCATTCATATAAATATCAAATGATCAAGTGATTTTTAAATAAATAAGCACAACTTTCTCTGTCTGTATAATGTTTACTTGTATGTATATAATTTCAGGTTTGTTCACTTCGTATTGGACAACCATTTTGGTGGCTCTTTCCTGGGGAAGATTCTAATTATTTCTCTGAAATTCGACATTCTTTAGTTGTCTGTAGTTCCTTGTCTAGAGTTGGGGCCTTTACAGAGTTCTTCTTTCCATTTTAGCATACCTATTGGGGTCATGTCTTGTTTAGGCATTCATGTTGTTATGACTTCTTCATGTAGTTTCCCTGTTATCTCTAAGAGATTCACCCTCACAAGACACTCACTGTTCTTCTTGTTCTTCCATTACTTCTGCCCAATCTTTCATAATGTTCCATGAGCTTTAAAACCTTTTATGTTTTTGAAGATTCATTAAAGTTATATTTTGTTTATATCTGTTTTTTATTTGTCTGTTATGGTGACAAAGTTTCCTGTAGCCCCTATTGCCTTCTAGCGTATGTTTTTCTTGCCTCGGAAGCTCCCATGTTATGCTCATTAAATGCTCCCTGCCATGATGGTCATGGACTCACCCTCTGAAACTGTAGGCAAACCTCCAACTCAATGATTTCTCTTATATGTTGCCTTGGGCATGGTGTCTTTTCACACCAATGATGACAACGACTTTATATCCTTCTTTTGAATCTTTATACATTTTATTTAATTTGCTGTATTTTTAAAAATAATCTGCATCTTTGTGGAGTAGTAAGAAGTGACATTTTTCATGTTCTGGTATAAAAATAGGAAACATCCAATTTCTACCTTTTTCATAATTTTACATGTTATCAAATTAAGCTGTTTCTGCATATTACTATTTTTGTGAAATATAATTTTCTTAATCATTACAGCATGTTGAGGAGAGAATACATTTTCTTATTTTTTTCTTAAACTCAATCTGCTAATTCTATGTAAATAGAAAATGGAATCGGCTTACTTTTTGCTTTCAACTGTAGCTGTGGCTATCAGCTAATTATAATATCCCCAATAGGTTTAGCATCAGCCCTTAAATGCTGTATCTAATTCACTGGGCATCTGTATCCATATAGTGACGTGTATTATCTGGCTCTTTAGTCACTGGCTTAGCATTCCACATCATTTCAGTTTGGATAGAGATGCTGTCCCCCAGCAGCCTTTCATCTCCCTCTCTACAAGTTCAGTTCCGTTCATTCTCCTCTATAGCTGTGAATTCAATGTCTTACTCTGTATCTTTCATTTCATGGTAGAACACTGGAAATGATCTGACATTTTCCCTAGGTCACATTATAAACACAGTTAGAATCTTTTAGGTTGGAGATTTAGTTAAGAATCTGTAGAAAATAGCTATATATAATCAATTTTAAGTTGAAAGTTCAGCATAATAATGTATGGAGTTTAAATATTCTCCTCTACAGTTGACATACGTTTATTTATTGATTGAGATAGGGTTTCTATATAGCTTGGGCTGTTTGTAGATTAGCTGCCCTCAAACTCATAAGGTACCTGTCTGTCTTTCTTTGGCTCTCATGTTTTCGAATCAAAGGCACGAATTTATGAATATTTTTTTTCTTTTTCTCCTTTTCTTGGAGATTTAATTTCTATGTGGATATATCTATCCTCATTGACACAAGGTTTCTCTTTGTAGCTTGGGCTGTCATGATTTGTTCTGTAGAGCTCTGTAAATTAGATTGGCCTCAAACACACAAAGAACCTATTTTTTCTTTGTCTTCCAAGTTTTGGGATCAGGGTATTAATTTAATTCACTGAATTACCTTTATTAAACTATAATTTTAATTAAAACATTTTGTGTTAGTCTGAGTTTCAATTCTCCCATGAGAGCCCCATTCTTGAGGAGATTGGTTTAGACTAGCATGACATGCTATTTTATGTTAACTCTTCTTAACTGTTGGCAGTGGGAGACATGCAGTTTGTATGTCCCTCCCTCAGCCTAATTCTGGGTCTTTTAATTGACTAATATATCTCTCTATGTTTTTTGAGACAGGATTTCTCTGTGTATCCTTTTCTGGACTCATTTTGTGGGTTAAGTAGGTTAAACTGGCCTTGAACTCATAGAGATCCATCTGCTTCTGCCTCCCAAGTACTAGGATTAAAGGGATGTGACACGACCCCCATTGACTAATATATCTCTTTTAGGGGCAAAATGCCTCTTGGCACCAGTTCTCCAGTGGAAGCCCCACACCTAAGGATACTGGCTTGTCACGCCTTTCTCTTTATATAAATTTAAGATTAATGTATATATCAGATAGGTAAGGACATTATTATTTATTACTGAGCAAAAGTTACATAGTATCTTCAAAGAAAAAAATGTGTCATTTTGAATTCTAGACTGCTTTTAGCAAGCAGCCTTATCAACAAGAGTCCCACTCTAACTTCATTGTTTAGACTAGACTGGTCTAGAATTCAGAGATCAGCCTGTTTCTGCTTCCAGTGGGATGGGATTAAGGATGTGTGCCCTTATTATCCTGCTCAAATATTTCACTTAAATTCCAGATAATAGTAACTGTAACCCAGAGAGCAACTCTGAACTGAAGTGAGAGTTCTAAAACTGTCCAAAATCCTTAAAAATCTCTCATGTTTTAGCAATGCCAAGCCACAAAAATATTCTTTATACCTCCTGATATCAGGAAAATAAAAGACCTGTAAACAAAAATTACACAAAGAAACAAGAACATACCAAAAGCCTTAGTCTAATTGTGCCATCCCAGGCTGCAATTAAAGTTTTGTTCATTATTCATTGGAATCTGGTTGTGTCTGCATTGTATTGGAGGACCTAATCCAGATACTCCTGACAAGCCATAAATTTGTCATATCTATCAGTAAGGGATTCCCTCCATCCGGACTGTCATTATCGTTAAATTAGCATTCCATCTGTAAGCACTTTCATTTTCAAACCCTATCCTAGTCAGATCTTTCTCAAAAATGATACACAGACCACAATTGTCAGTGTAAAAATCTATTGCATGCTAATAGAAACATACTCAAATGGAATCCAAATGTATTGAGACATTATAAATTTTTCCATTTTAGTCTAGGAGGTTAATTCCACTCCAAAACTTTGTCTAGAAGGCTGATGGTTTTTCAATATATAGGAAAAAACAAGGCTTTAGCTCTCTGCCATGCCTGCAAGGCAGCAGCTTCTGTTAATGTAGCCACACCTTTGAAATTCATTTGGGTTTGGTTCCACACTTTTTGGCTGGTAGCCAGCAGATGAAGTAGAGGAAGCTTCCAGAAGAGGTGGAAGATGGGTAGAAGAAGCCTTTAGAAGAGGAATAAGCCAAGAGCAGGAAGGAGGACATACATGCCATGGGTTAGAGAAAAGAAGGTTGTTCTACGTGACCTGGAATATAGGCAGAGCATGGGGAATAACAGCCCAGGGGACGTATGTATATATGGACATATGTATATATGGTCGCATGTGTATATATATATATATATATATATATATATATATATATATATATATGGGAAATAGAATTATGAGCTAGCTTAGATGGGCTAAGAATAAACAATCCAGGCCAAGGCTTGTTAAAATCCATCAGATGTCTGTGTGTTTATTTATAATGGCTGTTGAGGGATTAAAAACTGCCAACCAATTAACCATAAAATAAATACTGGTAAATAATTTAATTAACTATTTTCTTCAAGAATCTGTTGCAGAATTGGAAATTAAGGCAAGATTTCTATGTATAATCTGGATAGAAAGCCTTTCCTATTGACATCAGTTTTGGAATTTCAAACCTTGCATGAGTCTTACCTGTGTCATTGAGAAAAATCATGTTTGTTTACTGGTAAAAACCTAGTGAGATTGCTCAGCAGGTAAAATCATAGGGGTACTTAAATCTCAATTTTTTTAATTTTACAAGCTCTGGGATTCATGTGGTCAAAGTGAGAACCAAATTTTCCCATGATATCTGCTGACACATTATGGATATATGTATCCACGCATATGAACATATAGAATCACTAACTGTCTAACCAACTGGAAAATATTGATATGAAGTAATAACAAATGTTATATATATATTTGCAAAATATCTTCAGCAATATCTATTCTAGGATTTGATCAAACAATATAGTCTAGACATATGGATATTTAAGTTCAACTATCAGAAGAAAACAGATCAGATACCAAAGAAGACAAGCAGAACAGAAGATCCAGCCTTGCAGACTTCCTCAATAGCTGTTTCCTCAAAAGTCTACAACCACAACAACTCAAAATAGCTAAGATGGATCAGCTCCACAGACTGTTCCAGCCAGAACTCCAGTAAAGCCCTGAAGTTCAGCTTCTGTCTACGAACTTCTTAGAACAATTAAATAGCTGAGCAAAAAAGGGCTGAACATCAAATGATTCTATTAACATTTTTAACCATTTTTCAATTCTTATTTGGGCCCCAAACAGGTTTACTATGTCTCAAATCAGCAGGAATTCATTTTAAGAGAGTGACTTCCTATCCCCTGAAGGTGGGGAGGGTGTTTTTCCCCTGTTTTGGTCATTTGATGGATAATAGAAAATCTTGTTATTTAGGGGAAGAGACTACAATCTGTTAAATGGTCTTGTTAAATGGGTTTTGGAGGTTAGACCCAGGGACTTCTCTCTTTTGCTTTTCTGTATCTTTCTTTCTCTCCTATGTAGGAGTGAACAGATGAGTAAAAATGGGACAGAGACATCATATAGGAAAGACAAAGAAAAAAGGACAGATTATTGAATATGTCTTTATATCTTTGTATATTAATACAAAATTAATATTATATTTGGAGAAATAGGTATAGATCTTTGTATATTAATGAAAAATTAAGATTGTATTGGAATACATTGGCATTGATCTTGTATATTGATACGAAATTAAGATTATGTTTGGCCACAATGGTATTGACCCTTGTATATGGATGCAAAATTAAGATTGTATTGGGCAACATAAGTATTGATCTTTGTATATTCATACAAAATTAGATTATATTTGGCCACATTGGTATTGATATTTGTATATTGATACAAAATTAAGGGTAATGCTTTTTAAAGGTACTGTACCTAGTAATGCTTAAAAATGAAATGTGAAGTTTTGGCCTTTTGCTACTAACTGTCATAAACTGTTTAGGATAATTAAGAAATGCAAACTAGTAGTCATGCAATCTTGTCATTTTATTAGGCACTATGACAGTCTATCACAGTTCTTTTTTTTTCTTTTTTTACTTTATTACACACTTTATTATGAACGGTTACTTATAAAACATTTTTGGCTTTCTTAGGTTTGATCATGAGGGAACTATCTAAAAATCATATTACAGAGATGCTAAAGGCATTAATCACACTTAGTTATACCTTTTGATCTTAGCTGAGAATTACATAAACTTAAATGTAAACCTAACTCAACCTTGCCTAAAACAAGCAAGGTTGTTGTAAGCATATTTTACTTGTCTTTTTTTTCCCTTTATTTTTAATTTCTTCAAGTTACATCTCAATCGCAGTCCCCTCCCTTTTCCCCCCTCCAGTCGCACCATCCCACCCTCAACCCCAATTCCTCTTCCCTTTTTTTTTAAGTTTAAGGTATATCTTATTTCCCCCTACACTTTCCCCTTTCAGTCCAACAAATGGCTCTGTCTCTTATAATAATAAACACAATACAAAACAACACAGGTAATTAGGACACTGTTATGAGGGTTTTATGGCTTGGCGTACATTCCCAATGTCCAGTACATATGTATTTGGTACCTGACTTTAACATTCTACTATCTAACCATCTCCATGAGTTTAAAAATCTATATCTAACTCAACATTCATACTAACTTGCAACACAATTTATACCTCTTAGATCTATAACACACTCTTGACTCCTAAACAACTTAAAATTTAATTATGAGACTCTAGCTATCTGTTCTTCAACCATCTCAGAGACCTGAGAGGGATAAATATATCTGATTTTATAGGAAGTACAGAGTCTGCAGCTTCCAAAACTAAGAAATGACATACCAGTGCCTGCCGGGACAGTTCCCATTTTCTCTCCATACATTACAGCATCGATCTTCAGTCATTTAGCCCCGTTTCTCTGACAAACATTGATTGTAGAGCAGGGGTTGTGAAGGACTTGCCTACCCTGTCTTGGCAGAGCTAGACTGTCGACTTACCTGCTTCCAGGTTTTGTCCTTTTTGGACAGCATTCTGTCTACAGTTGGAGCAAGGGGCTTTTCCTACCAAGAGATAGGCTTGCGACTAAATCAATCATCTCCCACTGGAGATTCTTCGATGCTCATCTTCTACTTGGGGTAGAATAGGGGGTGCTGTCCGGAGTTGAGATATCTTCATATAAAAAAAATCTAGAGTTACGAAACCATCTTTGAACGCTATATTCTGCAGATCTCTTGAGGTTTTCGAAGAGGCCCTATCTATCTCTTCTATTAGGATAAGCAGATGTTGCTTGTCTCTTATCAGCTTTATCTGATTAGCTTAGAAAATAACTATAATAGGCTGTCATAGTACCTAACAGAATGTCAGGCTTGCATAACTATTAGTTTGCATTTCTTAATTATTCTAAACAGTTTATGACAATTAGTAGTAAAAGGCCGAAACATCACATTTCATTTTTTTTCTTTACCTCCTTAACCCTTCCATTCCATTTCTCTGGGGTGGGGTGTCCTTATATGACAGTCCCTCATCTCAGTTGAGAGGTCGTATGAGGGCCAAGAGCCTCCTCATTCATTGCGGGTCTACGAGGCAATACCATCAGTGAAAAATGTCTCATTGCCTGGGAGAGAGAACTGAAAAACAAACAAACAAATAAGCAGACAAACATGTAAAAAAGAATAAAAAATAGACAAAAGATATTAAAAATATATAATAAATAAATAAAAATAAAAAATAAAAGTCTATGTCCAAGTTCCCTTTGGTGTGTTAGTTGTAGTATCGATACCTTCTACTATATAGCTAAAATCCTACTATAAGTGAATAGATGCCATATGTGTCCTTCTGAGTCTGGGTTAGCTCACTCAGGATAAGCTTTTCTAGTTGCATCCATTTGGCTGCAAATTGCATAATTTTATTGTTCCTGTTGATGAATAATATTCTATTGTGTAGATGTACCACAGTTTTTTAACCCATTCTTTGGTTGAGGGACATCTGGGTTGTTTCCAGTTTCTAGCTATTACAAATAAGGCTGCTATAAACATAGAGGAGGAAACTTTCTTATGATTCCGTGAAGAGGCATTTAGGTGTATACCCAGAAGTGGTATGGCTGGGTCCTGAGGCCAAAGCTATTCCAAGTTTTCTAAGATATCGCCAGACTGACTTCCATAGTGGTTGCACAAGCATGTACTCCCACCAGCAATGGAATAGGGTACCCCTTTCTCCACACCCTCACCAGCATGTGCTGTCATTTGAGCTTTTGATCTTGGTTAGCCATTCTGACAGGTGTGAGATGGAATCTTAGAGTCATCTTGAGTTGCATTTCTCTGATGATTAAGGGTGTTGAGCATTTCTTCAAGTGTCTCTCAGCCATTAGGGATTCCTCCTTTGTGAATTCTCTATTTAGCTCTGTCCCCCATTTTAGATTGGATTATTTGGTTTCTTGGCATTTAATTTCTTGAGTTCTTTGTAGATTTTGGATATTAGCCTTCTGTCAAATGTGGGGTTGGTGAAGATTGTCTCCCAGTCTGTAGGCTGCCGTTTTGTTCGAATGACAGTGTCTTTTGCCTTACAGAAGCTTTTCCGTTTCATGAGGTCCCATTTATTGATTGTTGATCTCAAGTCCTGAGCTGTTGGTGTTCTGTTCAGGAAGTTGTCGCCTGTGCCAATTAGATTGAGGGTTTCTCCCACTTTTTATTCTAGTAGATTTAGTGTGACCGGCCTTATGTTAAGGTCTTTGATCCACTTGGACTTAAATTAATTTTTGTACAAGGTGATAAGTATGGGTCTAACTTCATTCTTTTACAAGTGGACATCCGGTTGGACCAGCACCATTTGTTGAAGATGCTGTCCTTCTTCCATTGTGCCGTTTTGGCTTCTTTGTCAAAAATTAGGTGGCCATAAGTGTGTGGGTCTATTTCTGGATCTTCAACTCGATTCCATTGATCTACTGGTCTGTTTCTATACCAATACCATGCTGTTTTTACAACTATTGCTCTTTAGTACAGCTTGAAATCTGAGATCTTAATACCTCCAGATGTTTTTTTATTGTACAGGACTGATTTAGCTATTCTGGGCTTTTTGTTGTTCCATATGAAATTGAGGCTAGCTCTTTTCAAGTCTATAAAAAAATTGTGTTGGTATTTTGATAGGAATTGCATTGAATCTATATATTGCTTTTGGTAGGATGGCCATTTTTACTACGTTGATCCTACCTATCCATGAGCATGGGAGATCTTTCCATCTTCTAAATGCCTCTTCCATTTCTTTCCTCAAGGGCTTGAATTTCTTGTTATACAGGTCCTTTACTTGCTTGGTTAGAGTTACCCCCAGGTATTTTATGTTGTGTGTGGCTACTGTGAAGGGGGTTGTTTTCCTTATTTCTTTCTCAGTCCATTTGTTTGTTGTATAAAGAAGGGCTTCTGATTTTTTTGAATTAATTTTGTATCCAGCCACATTGCTGAAGGTGTTTATCAGCAGTAAGAGTTCTCTGGTGGAATTTTTGGAGTCACTTATGTATACTATCATATCATCTGCAAATAAGGATAATTTGACTTCTTCATTTCCGATGTTTATCCCCTTGATCTCCTTTAGTTGTGTTATTGCTCTAGCAAGAACTTCAAGTACTATATTGAAGAGATATGGTGAAAGTGGACATCCTTGTCTTGTTCCTGAGTTTAGAGGAAATGCTTCAAGTTTCTCTCCATTTAATTTGATGTTGGCCACTGGCCTGCAGTATATTCCTTTATTATTTCTAGGTACGGTCCTTGTATGCCTGTTCTCTACAGAATTTTTAGCATGAAGGGGTGCTGTATTTTGTCAAATTCTTTTTCTGCTTCTAGCGAGATTATCATGTGGTTTTTTTCTTTCATCTTGTTTATATTGTGAATGACATTGATAGACTTTCGAATGTTGAACCATCCCTGCATTTCTGGGATGAAGCCTATTTGATCATAGTGTATGATACTTTTGATGTGTTCTTGAATTCGGTTTGCTAGTATTTTATTAAATATTTTTGCATCTATGTTCATGAGGGAGATTGGTCTGAAGTTCTCTTTCTTTGTTGAGTCTTTGTGTGGTTTAGGGATCAGGGTGACTGTGTACTCATAGAATGAGTTTGGCAATGATCTTTCAGATTCTATTTGGTGAAAGAGTTTGAAAAGTATTGGTGTTTGCTCCTCTTTGAAGGTCCGGTAGAATTCTGTGCTAAAGCCATCTCGCCCTGGGCTTTTTTTGGTTGGGAGATTTTTAATGACTGTTTCTATTTCCTTATGGGTTATAGGGTTGTTTAATCTGTTTATCTGATGTTGATTTAGCTTCAGTAGGTGGAATCTATCAAGAAAATTGTCCATTTCTCTTAAGTTTTCAAATTTGGTGGAGTATAGATTTTTAAAGTAGGATCCAAATAGTCTCTGGATTTCCTCAATGTCTGTTGTTATTTCTCCGTTTTCATTACTGACTTTGTTGATTTCTGTTTTCTCCCTCTGTCTTCTAGTTAATTTGGCTAAAGTTCTGTCTATTTTGTTGATTTTCTAGAAGAACCAACTCTTGATTTCATTGATTCTTTGTATAGTTCTCTGTGTTTCTAAGTTGTTGATTTCAGCTCTAAGTTTGATGATCTCCTGCCTTCTGCTCCTCTTGGGAGTGTTTGCTTTTTTTTTTTTTCCAATTCACCCAGATTAGCTGTTAATTCACTAATATGAGCTGTCACAATTTTCTTTTTGAAGGCACTTAATGCTATGAACTTTCCTCGTAGCACAGCTTTCATTGTGTCCCATAGGTTTGGATATGTTGTGTCTTCATTTTCATTGGATTTTAAGAAGTCTTTGATTTCCTTCTTTATTTCTTCCCTGACCCAGTGGTCCTCTAGTAAAGAGTTGTTCAATTTCCATGTGAGTGTAGACTTTCTTTTGATTCTTTTGCTATTGAAGTCCAGCTTTATTCCATGGTGGTCTGATAAGATAAAAGGGGTTATTTCAATTTTCTTGTATCTATTGAGGCTATCTTTGTGTCCAACTATATGGTCGATTTTGGAGTAGGTTCCATGAGGTGCTGAGAAGAAGGTGTATTATTTTGTGTTTGGGTGAAATGTTCTGTAGATATCTGTTAGGTCCATTTGTTTCATGATCTCTGTTAGACTCATTATTTCTCTGTTTGGCTTCTGTCTTGATGATCTATCCATTGTTGTGAGTGGGGTGTTGAAGTCTCCCATTATTAAAGTGTTTGGATCGATGTGCCATTTAAGTTTTAGAAGCGTTTCTTCTATAAATGTAGGTGCCTTTGTATTTGGGGCATAGATGTTCAATATTGAGATGTCCTCCTGGTGGATATTTCCTTTAATGAGTATGTAATGCCCTTCTCTGTCATTTTTTAATAACTTCAATTGGAAGTCTATTTTGTTTGATATTAGTGTGGCTACTCCAGCTTGTTTCCTGGGTCCATTTGCTTGGAAAACCTTTTCCCAGCCCTTTTCTATGAGATAGTGTTCATCTTCAATAGTGAGATGTGTTTCTTGTATACAGCAAAAAGATGGGTCTTGTTTACGCATCCAGTCTGTAAGTCTGTGTCTTTTTATTGGCGAGTTTAGTGCATTGATGTTGATGGATATTAGTGACCAGGGGTTGTTTTAATCCTATTATTTTGGTATAGCTGGTCGTCTTGTGTTTCTTTTTGTTCAGTTGCTGTGGAGGTTTCTATTTCCTCTGTTTTCTTGGGTGTTGTTATCTTTTCTGTGTTGGAATTTTCCTTCTAGGATCTTCTGTATGGCTTTGTTTGTGAGGAGATATTGTTTGAATTTGATTTTGTCATGGAATATCTTGTTTTCTCCATCTATGTTGTAGAGAATCTTGCTAGGTATAGTAGTCTGGCTGGGCACCTATGTTCTCTCAGGGCTTGTAGGACATCTGTCCAGGCCCTTCTAGCTTTTAAAGTTTCTGAGGAGACATCAGGTGTGATTCTGATTGGTCTGCCATTGTATGTGACTTGGCCTTTTTCTCTTTCAGCTTTTAATATCCTTTCTTTGTTCTCTACATTTGGAGTTTCTATTACTATATGGCAAGAGGACTTTCTTTTCTATTTAATATGTTTGGTGTTCTGTAAGCCTCTTGGATTTTTACTGGCATCTCTTTCTTTAGGTTTGGGAAGTTTTCTTCTATGATTTTGTTGAAGATATTTCTTTGACCACGAAGTCGGGAGTCTTCTCTTTCCTCTATGCCTATAATACTTAAGTTCCGTCTTTTCATTGAGTCCTTGAATTTTCGATGTTGAGAGTGAGAGATTTTTTAGCTTTCTCATTTTCTTTGGATGTTGTACTGATTTCTTCCATCGAATCTTCCATGCCTGAGATCCTGTCTTCCATCTCTTGCATCCTATTTTTCATAGTCACATCCGTAGTTCCTGTTCTCTTCCCTTGATTCTCCATTTCCTCTTTTAACTCTGACTGTGTTTTCTTTATTGTTTCCATTTCTATTTTCATGTCTTGAATGGTATTGTTCGTTTTGTACATTTCCTTCTCCAGTTTGCTTGTTTTTGCCTGGAAATCTTTCATTGCTCTGTCCTTTTCCTGTTCAAGCTGAGTCACCTTGGCTTGGAGCTCTTTAATGGTGTTATTAGTTGTTTTGATTGTAAAATTGTGGCTTCTTTTAATTCCTTCATACATTTAAGTTCTTCTTGAAAGGACTCTATCACTTTCCATAATATAGGATTGTCATCATTTTCATGTGTTTCAGTTGTGGTGAGGTGGTTCGGGCTGGATGGAATAGCTTTGCTTTCTTTTGTTGGAGACATTTCGCTCTTTTTTTTTTTTTTTTTTTTTGGTCTGGGTCCTCTGGCCATGTGGAATTTTTTTCTGTCTTCTGGACTTGGGTCTAAAGGGGGCACTTTGGTGTAGGATTCGAGTTGCCTTACTCTACCCCTATAAGGTGAGTCATTCAGCCCCACCTCCTAGGTGGAGATGTAACTAATCCAGGTGGTGTAGCTGTTTATAAGTAAGCTCTGGTTCCCCTTGGAAAGGCCACTACTAATACAAAAGTCCACTATAGAACAGTTTCAAATATCTCGTAGTTTGCCTTGGGTTGGTTCTTGTAGTTGGTAAATCTTACCTTCAGCCCCAATAGCCTTGCCACTTCTTTGGCTTGGAACCTGGCCAGTGATGTCACAGCAGTAGGTTGCATTATCCAGTGTCAAGGCACTTTGCAGCCGAGCTGTGCTCACTTCCAAGGGTCGCAAACTTTCACCAGATAGTTGGATAATCTGTGCGAGACCTGGGGGTGCCCAGCAGGGTGGGGATTATCTCTATGTGGGATCTGAATCTGCCCGCTGGGTTTTAGATTGGAACTTACCGGGAGTCTCTCCTGGTGGGGGATGCGGGATCCCGATTCCCTGGTCCAGTCGCTTCCTTGCGCATTAGAGTGGGAAGGAGTGTGCTGCCCAGGAACCCTTAGTGGTCCCTGGGTAGCTGGGTGAGATTTAGAAGGGGTCATGCCGTTTGTACCGCATCCTGCAACACTGCCACCTTGTGATTGTTAACCCCAAAATCAAAATATGTCCGCACAGGACTCCGCCATCTCGGATCCCCCACACAGTTATTTTCTAAGCTAATCAGAAATCAAGTTGCTAAGAGATAAGCAAAATTTGCTTATCTAAATATAAGAGATAGATAGGGCATCTTCAAAAACCTCAAAAGATCTGCAGAATATGGCATTCAAAGATGTTTTCTTAACTTAAATTTTTTTTTGATATTGAGACATGTCAGCTCCTGACAACACCCCCTATTCTACTCCAATTAAAAGATATTAAAAGATGAGCATCAAAGAATCTCCAGTGGGAGATGGTTGAATTAGTGGCAAGCCTATCTCTTGGCAAGAAAAACCCCTAGCTTCAACTGTAGACAAAATGCTGTCCAAAAAAGACAAAACGTGGAAGCAGATAAGTCGACAGGCTAGCTCTACCAAGACAGGGTAGGCAAGTCCTTCATAATTCCTACTCTACAATCAATGTCTGTCAGAGAAATGGGGCCAAATGGCTGAACATTGATGCTGTAATATATGAAGAGTAAATGGGAACTGTCTTGGCAGCCACTGGTATGTCGTTTCTTAGTTTTGGAAGCTGTGGTCTCTGAACTTCCTATATAATCACATATGTCTATCCCTCTCAGGTCTCTGAGGTGTGTGAAGAATAGATAGCTAGAAACTTAGTTAAATTTTGAGTTGTTTAGGAATCAAGAGAGTGTTCTGGATCTAAGAAGATGTTTTTAAAATTGTGATGCAAGTTAGTATGAAAGCTGAGTCAGATATAGAACTTTAAACTCATGGAGATGGTTAGATAGTAGAATGTTACAGTCAGGTGCCAAATACATATGGAATGGACCTTGGGAATGTATGCTAAGCCATATAACTCTCATAATTGTGGCCTAATGATTTCTTTTGTTTTGTATTTTATTCATTGTTATAAGAGAAAGAACCATTTGTTGGACTGAAAGGGGGAGTTGTGGGGGAGAAAAAGATATGCTTTAAACTTAAAAAAAAGGTAAGAGGATGGGGGTTTGAGGAGGAAGAGTGTAGGAGGGTGGGGCTGGAGTAGGGAGTGGATTGTGATTGAGATGTAACTTGAAGAAATAAAAAATAAATTATTTAAAAAAATAAGTTTAACTATCACAGTTCTAAAATTTTAGTATTTTGTATTTTTGTTAATAACTATATTTCAGGTTTGAAACTGATGACTCATTGATTTCTTTATGCAGAAAATAGTATTTTAAATACATGCAGTTCTTTTAGTGCATCTTGTAGGAAGTTAGCAAATGTCAATTTTGCTGAATAAAAGACAAAGTAAAGTTCACAGTTTAAAAACTAATTTGTAGAAATACTTTATCTTGAAAACTACCATCAGCCCTAATTTTTATTCTTATTCAGGTGACTTTCTTTGGAAAATATTTTTATAATTGCAAAATTTGTAAATAAATTTTATTTATGGTTTATCCAATTAGATGTTTATTATATCAGATATGCCATAAAACTATAGCTGTGGTGGACAGTTGAATCTTACTTTTTTTTTTAATACTTTATTTTTTTTTCTTCAAGTTACATCTCAGTCCCAAACCCCTCCCTATTCCCCCTTCCTATCCCACCCTTCCACCCCCTTCCCCCCAGAAGTTTCCCCTTTCAGTCCAACAGATGGTTCCTTCTCTTATAGCAGTAAGTATTATACAAAACAACAGATATAAATATGCCACATTTGTGAGAGTTAAATGGCCCAGTATACTTTCCCAATGTCCAGTTTATACACATTTGGCCCCTGACTTTAACATTCTACTATCTAACCATCTCCATGAGTTTAAAGGTCTATATCTGACTCAACATTCATACTAACTTGCAACACACTTTTAAGAGTATCTTCTTAGATATGTAACACCCTCTTGATTCCTAAACAACTCAAAATTTAACTATGAGACTCTAGCTGTCTATTCTTCAACCACCTCAGAGACCTGAGAGGGATAAATATATCTGCTTAAATAGGAAGTGCAGGGCCTGCAGCTTCCAAAACTAAGAAAGGACATACCAATGACTGCCTGGACAGTTCCCATTTTCTCTCCATACATTCCAGCATCAGTCTTCAGCCTTTGGGTCCTGTTTCTCTGACAGACATTTGTTGTAGAGCCGGGATTATGAAGGACTTACCTACCCTGTCTTGGCAGAATTAGGCTGTCGACTTCCCTGCTACCAAGTTTTGTCCTTTGTGGACAGCAGTGTGTCTGCAGTTGGTGCAAGGGGTTTTTTCATGCCAAGAGATAGGCTTGCCACTAATTCAACCATCTTATAGTGGAGGTTCTTCGATGCTTATCTTCTACTTGGAGTAGAATAGGGGGTGCTGTCAGGCGCTGATATGTCTCGATATCAAAAAAAAAGAAAATCTTAATTTAAGATAACATCTTTGAATGCCATATTCTGCAGATCTCTTGGGGTTTTTTAAGATGCCCTATCCATCTCTTGTATTTACATAAGCAAATGTTGCTTGTCTCTTAGCAACTTGATTACTGGGTAGTTTCGAGAATATCTGTGATAGACTGTCATAGTAGCTAACAATGTGATATGTTTGCATGACTAGGAGTTTATTTTACTTAACTATCCTAGACCGTTTTAGACGGTTGGTATCAAGAGGCCAGAGCTTCACATTTTATTTTTAAGTATCTCTAGGTATGATACCATTAGGAAGCGTTACCTTTAATTTTGTATCAGTATACAAAGATCTATTCGATTGTGGTTAAATATACTCTTAATTATGTATCAACATACAAAGGTCAATGTCTATGTAGCCCAATACAATCTTAATATTACGTCCATATACAAGGGTCAATACCATTGTGGCCAACTATAATCTTAATTTTGTATCAATATACAAAGATCAATACCGAGGTAATCCAATACAATCTTATTTTTGCACAATAAACAATGGTCAATACCACTTTAGCCAAACTTTTAATTAAACTTATTCACAAAATAATTTTAGACATTATTTGGAAAATAGACTAAGTCATTGTGTTGCATCTGATTTTTAGGTTGGCTTTCTTTGCATATTACAGGTACAAATAAACTCCAGTTTCCCAGTGTATCCAAAATTTTATGCATGTTGCATTGCATAAAATAGGCCACAGTTCAACACTCAGTTACAGATATAACTGAGAAAGCAGTATGGTGTGTTCTCCCTTCAGCACCTGAGACCATGCAAGCATCCATCTCTGTGGATAATTGACTTAGTTCAGTAGGAATGTATTCTGTTATTGAAAGTATGTTTGCCTCTTCATTATATTTGAAAAACAAAAGGAAATTACTAGATTTGGTGATGGTCATCACTCATACTCAAGCAGTTATTGAAATGTAAATTCAACTCACTATCTAGCAGCCTCAATTTGTTCTATACAGGAAAAGAAGATACATACAAGAGAGATGTGGAGAAAGAAAACAGGGAGAGCTATCTAAAACACCTTGTTTTGCAAAGTTATTTAAAACATGCTCTTATAATGCAAAATACACTATAATACATAAACTTAAGCAGTAGAAAAGAGGATATTATCATGTTTAAGAAATGAATCATGGAGAATTGTGGAGAATGCAACTTAGATAACACAATACCATTGTACAGTAGGACTTAAGAAATTCATGATAACAAAACAGTGGAACAATAATCCAAAATTCTAGATAAAGTTATTTTTATAGAACATCAGCCTAATAAAAGATGAATGAAATATTAAAATAGAAAAAATGATTTTCGCATATCATAAAACTCAAACATTTGATTACAGTATCACTTTTCTAAACTTGATAACCAAATAATCACAAATGTCAGCTTCCAGTAATACTCATTTATTAAGTTCTTAATAGATCATAAAGGCTATAAAATGTTACCACATGTACATTATTATAGATCTTGTTTGGTTTATAGTATCAGTTCTAAATAGTGTCTATGTTCACTGCACTCAATGAGCTTGTTGTTTAGCAGGGCAAGAGGCTCAAAGGACAACTATTGTAACCCTGTACTGTTGATCCACAGAAATGAGGGACATATAAGGGTCAAGTGAGAGAAGCTGAAATGGGGGCAATGGAATCTTCTGTTCTGTAAATTCCCTTTTCCACCCTGTAGAACCCCCAAGCCACCTGCATCAGAATTCACCATCTCCACTCCCTCAGAGAGACCTTTTCCCTTCACCGTTCTACTAAAGGAGAATCTGCTTCAGAAGCAAAGGTTCTCCTTCTCTTTTCACATTGCCTTTTTCAATCCTGACCTAACAGGAAATGTATCTGTGTCAAAATGGTTCTTTTCTTCTGATAATTGCCTTGGTAAATATTTTTAGCTTACATGGAGTCCAATAATGGAGAGAAAGAGACATATAGATATATGTTTCTATTCTTAGAGCTGCAGGAGCCTTCCTCCCTACATCATATTCTTTCTTTTTCATGGGGCAAAGAGAGTAGAGTCTCTGTTCCTATATATGTAACTCTTCCAACAGTTAGTATATTTTTACCTCAGTAAAAAAGGAGACTTTTTAACAAAGTTATCCTTTTCCAGGTCACAAAAAAGAAAAAAAGAAACTTTAACCTCATAAAAGGAAGAAGCTCAGAGCAGTGTAGACTACATTTTAGACTTTTTTTTATTATTGCATGTGCAAGCAAACACACACACATAAATATACACAGTACACACACACTCAGCACACACAACACACACATACATACATACATACATATCTAAATACACAGTACACACACAGATACATATTCACACACCCTTGCAGGCATATGTGTATGATGTAGGTTTGAGATATGAGCAGAGGTGTGGTTAAAGGTAGAATGGAGTTAGAGGATAGCAAACAAGAGTCAGCTCTTTCTTTCCATCTTGAGTTCCAAAATTGAACAGGCCAATAGGCATGTGTGTTGAGGGAAGGTCTAATATTGTTTCTGATACATTGAATTCAATGCTGAAATCTGGTTACTGCCTTCCCCTTCTGAGGCATTCTCTTGATTGTTTAATAAAAGTCGCTTATGGCCAATTAACTGAGCAGAAAGAATATAGGAAGGTGAGACTTCCTGAGATCAGAACAGGAACTCTGGGCACACACAGAGATGCTCTCTTTTTCTGCTGGGAGACACAGAAGGAGACAGACATCTGGAGAATGCTGGAATGTATTGGCAGGCACATGGTGGTTTGGGATTAAGTGATGGAGGCTAAGTTAGAGTAGCTAATTGAGAGTCTGCCCAGATAAGGGCTAAGCATTAAAATATTAAAAGGTCTAGGTGTGTTTAATTATTGGTGAAAAGACTGTGGCGGCTTATAGGCCCTCAGTCCAAGCAGTCTGGGTGGTTGGACTTCCAGACTCTCAGACTCCCCTTGAGCCCAGGCGAATCTCCTGCCAAGTCACTGGTAATTCTACCGGCCTAATATAACAACTTATATTAATTAACAGAGTTTATGTTACAGGTGGTGTAAGCCACCCTTGGTCCTGGGGCTCTTTCTCCAGGGTAAGTTAGGCAACTGTTTAAGGCACTCGGGCCAGGCCACCTGCTCCTCTGCCAGGCTGCCGGCTACTCTGCCAGCCTAATCTTACAGTTTATACTTACTAATAACTACATTAATTAATTAATTAATTTGCAGTTTTTACATGTGGTTTTAAAGGAGAATTATTTTTGTTTGTTTATTTATTATGTCAATTTACATCTCCATCATAGTCCCCTCCCTCTACCCTTCGCAGACCCTCCCTCCCACCCTCCCACCCTCTCTCCCTTCTCCCATCTATCCTACTCCTCTGATGTGGGGTGCCCTCCATATCAGCCCCTTTCAGTTCAGCAGACATATAAGGGCTAAGACCTTCCTCTTGTCCTGGGGGCCTAAAAGCATCTCCACTAGGGCAAAGTGTCCTACTAAGAAGTAACAAACTCTATGTCCCTGTTCTAAAGGAGAACTCTTGATGTGAAACTAGTGGTTGCTAAAAACTCAAAGATTGGAGAATTGAGGATGTTGCTGACAGCCTACTCAGAATACCATTGGTGTTATTTGTAGCCCTCAAAAGAGCAGTTATTTGTCTTTGGCTTATCAGACCTAAAATCCCTATTGTTTAACAATGAAGAGCTAAGAATGCTGTTGGATGGCATCTGGTACCTATCTGCCTTGCTGTGACACACTTCTCTGATGTACCCACTAATGTGTTTTCAAATTGCTTTGATATATGATTTTCTTTGTTCTCCCCCAATAAAAATTCTGTGAAACAGGTTCCACATAAATCATGGAACCTGAGACAATCTAGCTCAATGTTTCCAGGGTCATGGTCATTCAAATTAATCTTCAGAATAAACTTTATTTCCTTTGAGGTGAGAACTTGTTTTGCTCCTGTTGTTATTTTGTTTGTTTGTTTGTTTTGTGTAGACAATTTTTCATACACAGTAGGTAAGCATTTTTACCTGTTGGGACAAATTTGTATCCCATTAAATACATTTAACCTAAAAGGATAATAAATTTTTGTATCAAAGTGTAGTTCCATGGTAAAGATGAGATATTTCACCCTATTTTGAAGCATTAGAACTTTCTTACTATCCTGGAGTAAGAAGTGTATCTGATAACTAAAATTCTGTAGCATTTGTACATTGGAAAGGTGGTGAAGATACAACTCATGGTAGTTCCATTAAATAACTAATTGAGAACTGGAAATATTTTATATGTGCAGAAACTTTGGGGTTGTGACCATATGTTAGGTTTAAGTAAACAAGAACATCACAAATAATTTTCAATTATCATCATAAATATTTCCATATCATCTCCCTATATTTAAATCCTTATATAGTGAAATGAATTGTAAAAAGAAAGTTGATAGCTTGCTCTCAATCAACAGACACTGATGAAAATCCTGGGGGGAACTTTCAGGCATGGAACTTGCTCTAATGCATGGGAAGCATACAGCTGATTACTTGAAATCTAGTTATTGTGTTTCCAAATAAGGCCAGTCTTCCACTTGATTCTAAATTGAGTTTTGAATTCATAATTTAATTCTGTGTATGTTGGTAAAACATTAGTTTTATTTATTTTTTATTAAAGTGGAAAACATTTTAGGAAAATATATCTATGAGATGAATATTTCACATTTTTATAATTTGAATTTTCAGAATGTTTGTATCTGTATTCTTAAAGTGATACTAATGAGATCCTATTAGTTTGAATTTATTTACTTGCAAGGTTCACGTCTTATTTATAAATTTATACTAATGTGTTTATGAAAAACTGTGGAACAGATATCTTTCCTTTCCGTACATAATGAAAATAATTGAAAAATAATTTTTTAGAAAAAGTATTTATGAAATTTGTCTGTCCCTGCTTTAGACATTGCCACAGGTAAGTTCAGCTGGATGATATAGCCTGTCTTTTTCTGAAGGACTTTCTGCACCATTAGCAAGAGTCAGATTGAGGTGAGGGTTTAAGTTATTTGCTTCAGAACAATATAGAAAAGCTTACATTTCACCTCTGGTTTTTATTCTTATACTTTTGTAGCTTAGTATTTAAAGCCAGTTTGAGCTCAAAGTTTATATAAAGTAATTGCCAGATGTCACATACAGATGGTTCATGAAGAACATTTTAAGAAACACTGGGCAGTTTTACTTTTGTTCTGATTATGTAATCTAAAACCAGTGCACACTTACATGACTTCATTGAAAGTTAGCACCAGTTAGCATTATAAAACTTGCCAACTGTTACATCAAACAACATTTTCTCTCTTAAATAATTTCAGAATTGTTTGATCCTTATTCTTCAACATACTCAAATGAATACATATAATAATTGAAACAGAAGATTTTTGTTACATACATGACAACCTGTAACAAAGGTCTAACATAGATGGAATATGAACAAGTAGTATTTTTCAAATGTATGTAAAATGAATCCTTCAATATATTTTAAGTTATTTCTGTTGTACGTAATGAAATCAAGAATTGTGTTCACCTACTATAAATAAGGCATGTTATGAAACACTATCCTTTACAAATTCTTGGACTGTGATCCACAAAACCCAGGAAACTCAGAAGTGTAAGAATCTTTCCAACAAATTGTGGTGATTTGAGAATACAATTCCATTCTATTTACCCTTAGCATTTGGTACAAAAAACATGTGCTCTGTGGATAGTACATTCATACAGACACACACACACACACACACACACAGAGAGAGAGAGAGAGAGAGAGAGAGAGAGAGAGAGAGAGAGAGAGAGA
>CAJQZJ010031962.1:5683685-5695030 GCA_907164525.1 Lophiomys imhausi | reverse complement strand
AGAGAGAGAGAGAGAGAGAGAGAGAGAGAGAGAGAGAGAGAGAGATGGAGTTTGGCATTTCTACAGGAAAGTATCTTAGGCACAGCTGTTTAGAAGCAGTGACAGGGCAGAATATTGGTTCCACAGAGAAGGAGTTTTGAGTATTGATTCCAAAGATATAGTAGTTGATTTCAAGAGGAGAATTAAAATTAATGTAAATCAATTCATGTAAATATAATGCATTCCCAAGTTATCACTTCATTCTTCAAATACACATTTGAGGAGGCAATACTTGTTTATGTCGATATTCTTTTTTAACATTTATTTATTACTTCAAGTTATGTTTCTATTACTGCACCCTCCCTCCATCCCTTCCCAGTCCCACTGTCTCACCCTCTACCTCCTCTCCCACCCATCCCATCCTTCTGATGTGGGGTGCCTCTGTGTATCAGCCCCCCTCAGTTCATTAGTCACATAAGGTCTAAGAGCTTCCTCTTTCACAGGTGGCATACATGGCAGATCCACTAGGGCAGAGTATCCCACTAACAGGTAACCAAGGCCATGTTCCTGTTATTTTGGGTCTATTGATTGTAGGATGGTTATCTTGTATTATATGCCTAAAAACCAGTTATAAGTGAATATATGCCATGTGTAGCTTTCTGAGTCTGAGTTAGCTCACTAATAATGAGCTTTTCTAGTTATATCCATTTGGTTGCAAATTGCATGATTTCCTTGTTTCTGATAGCTGAGTAGTATTCCATTGTGTAAATTTAACACAGTTTCTTTATTCATTCGTCGGTTGAAGGACATCTGGGTTGTTTCCAGTTTGTAGCTATTAGAAATAAAGCTGCTATGAACATATTTGAGGAAATGTTCTTGTGAAATGGTGAGGAATATTTTGGACATATACCCAGGAGTGGTATGGCTGGTCTTGAGGTAGAGCTATTCCATGTTTTCTAAGATATCACCAGATTAATTTCCATGGTGGTTGTACAAGTTTGCACTCCCACCAGCAATGGAGGAGTGTTACCCTTTCTCCATAACCTCGCCAGCATGTGCTGTCATTTGAATGTTTGAGCTTAGCCATCTCACAGGTGTGAGATGGAATCTCAAGAATTCACAAAAGAGAAATCTAAAATGGCTGAGAGACACTTGAAGAAATGCTCAATATTTTTTGAAGGAGTCAGAGAAGACACAGTGTAACCTAAGTCAGTGTTCACAAAAGCACACAGTAGAATATTTTATGATAACAAATGCTGCTTTAAGGAACACATCTATGTGTCCTTTCATTTGTCATTAACACTGGTTTATAGATACAATCTAGTAAAGAATATAAGAAAATGGACTTGTGTTGTGATTGGCAATAATTATTCAGTTTGTTTTAAGTACCATGTAAATATTTATAATATTATTATAGTTAATATTCATTCTAACTTGTCAAGATAATTAAAATTACAGTATTCTTTAGATGTGGTAATGTAGAATCAGATATTTTAAATATTTATTTGCAATATGAAATCTCTACAGTTCTAATCTTTGACTTTCTGTCTAACAAAGGATTGTTTTTTCCTCTCCAATTAAACTCTGTTGAATTTCTTAATAAAGCTGTGGTGTGTGTGTGTGTGTGTGTGTGTGTGTGTGTGTGTGTGTGTGAGTGTGTGTGTGTATTAGTGAAATCTTTCTTTGCATGAGCCAAATTAAACAGTATGTGAAAATGTGAGTTTGGCATAATGGAAAGAGAAAAAAATGCAAGAGGGTCTATCTCAGGGGGTCTGTGAACAGTGAGGATGCTGCTTGCACTTACTGAATGAGTCATCCCTTCCCTGGTTTCTTTACAGACTGCCATGATAATAAAATTGACTGAATGACAACAAATGCTGCTAAGACAAATTTATCTCTTAGAACAGCACATTATTTATATAACTCTCTAGTCATGCCTGTGAAACTCTTTACCTGTTTCTTCAGTTGTTTTTACTTTTAAGGAATTAAGCCCCTTGGTGTAGATGAAGCTAATCAGGGTAAATTCCCAGACACATTTGGAATGTGAGTCTCACAATGGAAAGTATGACAGACAGGCATTTCTACTTCAGGTCTGTTCTTAAAGTGTCATGGGTTTGACTTGCTACATGTGAAAATTGTTCATCACACAAGTCTATTTATATTCTGGATTAATAAGTATGATTTAAAGCTGAGAGAGTTTACAAATTTCATAACTAAAATGAATCAAAGTTTTACAAACAAAATCTGGTAGTTTTATTTATTTGTTTATTTATTTGGATTTTATGTATTCCTCTAACAATGTGAGAATTCAGTAGCAATTATATACTACTTATTGAACTCCAAAAAATAAATGCACAATGTAGACTTTATGAGTATGAATAAAGCAAGGAAACATTCCCTAGTTAAAAGACATTGAGTTCATCTGTTCCAGATAACTTCAAGATACACATAAAGTTCCACAGATTATGGTTCATGCTAAGAATAACATTCAAGATGATAAATATGCATCTGTATTTTAAATTTAGGGATTTTATGTTATTTGACACATATGTATATCACTGTGTATTCACAGATAAGATGTAATATTGACATAAATCTCATAATACTGCTATATTAAATATGTTATTTTCTAGTCTTTTTATATATTGACTCATCCTTGTTGACATCTTATTTATATTTTCTAGAAGAAAAGCATAGAATTAAACATGATAGAATCCATTTTATTTAAGATATGTAGTTAACATCTAGAAAAATATTTTATTAGCATATTAACATTCTTTATATACTGAGATTTAAATTATATTTCCAGCACACAAACAGACAAAACTATTTAATTAATCTTTGTGCCCACTAAATTAGCAATTAAAATGATCAAGTAGTATTTTTAAAATGTCAAATTATATGATACTTATAGAGTATTGTATGTCAGGTGTTTTCAAGAAAGAAATTAAACTGAAAATAAAATTAATGAAGTGGAAAAAGCAATTGACATTGTTATATTTAAGAATTTGTGAATACTTCAGGAAACAGAAATATCAACAGCAACAAGCTTACCTAAATTTTAAAAGAAAGTGGGGTGAAGATATAGAATTCTAATGTCCATAATCATGTAAAGAATTTGAATTTAAGTTATTATCTTTTATACTTAAATGTATGGAAATTATTTAAAATTTTCTAGTGATGTGAATCTGTAATTTTCAGTTGATATTAACTAAAAGTAAAGATACTTAGGTATTATTACAATTAGCTTACTGATGATTAACCAGAAAATTGGAATTACTGTCAGTCTAGACAGTTTCTACTTTATCATAGTTTTCTTACTTTTAATATTGTTTTCTTTCTTAATGATTACTGTAACTTATAAGTTGTTTACTCAAATTATATGACATATATTCCATAACTAATTAATCACAAGCAACATCATATATATATTATATTTATACACACATATATACATATACTTGTATTGATTTTCTCATGTGTATATAAAAAGTTTCTCTGGTTGATCAACTTCTGACACATCATGTTCTGTTGATGTACTGGACAGCATGTAATATTAAAGTGATTGGGGAAAAATGAAGTTTCCCCCCAAAATTTAAATTTGACATTTTTTTGTATTGTCCAACATGTCATTGATTTTTGTCATTGCTACTCAGGAGTCAAATGCAGAACATATACAAGCTCTTCCATTTTCTGGTAGATTATCACTTGCTTTAGCTTTCTATTGCTGTGATGAAACATCATGACCAAAGCAACATGTGGAGGAAAGAGATTGTTTGGCTTATAATTCTGAGTCACAGTTCACTGAGGGAAGCCAAGGCAGGGACTCAAACAGGGCAGGGCCGTGGAGCCAGGAGCTGATGAGAGACAGGGAAGAGTGCCATTTAACTGCTTGGTCCTTATGACTTGCTCAGCCTGCTTTCTTACAGAAGCCAGAACTCAGAGGTGGCAAAACTGAAATTGGTTGGGCCTCCCACATGAGTAAGTAACTATAGAAAGTCCTGAAGCCTAGTTGCAGTCCAGGCTTCTGGAGGCATTTTCCAATTTCTGTTCCCTCCACTCAGATGAATATAGTTTGTGTTAAAGTGACATAGATTAGACAGTCTAATAGTATTTTTTAAACAAATGAAAGATCCTACTATTTACTTCCAAAACAATATGAAACTGTAAGGTGATTCTCTTCTCAGAATGTGAAATACAGCATACAGAATGTTATATTAACTGATGGTAATTTAATGGCCTTTTAAATTCTAATAAAAGTAGTCTCAGAAGTTTCATAGGCTGCCACACTTCATTAGACATTACAATTTAAAAACAACAACCATAAAAAACAGCACATGTTCATACATAGAGGAGGAAGATCCTACTTCTTTTGGTGAGGAATAAAATACATGGAGCAAAAAAAAAAAAAAAAAACTTAAGATCTGTGTATGTGTATATTAGTGCACAATTGCTTGTTTCTGTTGTGAATATATGAATGTTTCATGTGTGCATATGTATTTCACTGTGATGTTTGTGTTGTGTGCTATGTGCCTCTATGTGTCTCCATGAATGCATGTATATGTATGTATATATTGATATGATACTTTGGTGGCAGTATGTATATATTGATATGATACTTTGATGGAAGTATGTAGAATACAATGTGGATCTCATGATTGCTTGCTGGCCATTTGCTTGGTTTCTTGGCAATCAGATTTAACTAACAGTAATAAGTGCAAATGGTAATTATGTAAATAATGGTAATTATAAATGAAAGAAGAAATTTATTAAGTATGTTGTGATGACTACGATTGAGTATGTTTATCATGTAACAATTTTTATACTGTTTAAAAATTTGTGTTTAATAGGTAGTAAATCATTCTAAATACTTGTCATGTAAAATATTTGATAAATAGTAAAAACATTTTTAAACCTGAAGTCTGTAAAATATACTACTTTGCTATTCTTATGAGTATAATTAGATGATATGGGACCTCTATGAATTTAATTTTGTGAAGATTTTCTTCAGACACTGGTTTTTGTTAATCATATGAATGTATTTGGGTAGATAAATGCTTGTAAACTTTTTTATAACAAAGAAATATTTGATGGTTTTTAGAATGTTAGAAATTATTTCATATTCTTCTTAAACTAGAAAAAATGTAATTTTGATACTGTTACTCATACATAATGAAAATAGATTTACCTTGCCAATAAACATGCTGTTTTAGTTACTTTGTTATTTATTTACTTTGTATTGCTGAAATAAAACACTGACTATAAGCAATTTTGGGAGAAGAGCTTTTTATTTGACTCATACTTTACAATATATCATCAAGGTAGGGCTAAACAGCAGTTCAAAGCTGGAATCTGGAGTCAGGAAATGATAAATCCTGTTTACTGGCCTGCTTTTCTTCATCTGCTTATCCTACTTCCTTATATACCCTGAAACTTCATGCCCCACCTACATTAATTATTACTCAATAATATGAAGTATAGAGATTTGGTTCAATGGTTAAGAATTTTCTTGCTGAGAACATGGATTCCACTCCCCAAACCCATATTTGTGGTTTATAACCATACATAACTCCAGTTGTAGGGGATCCAGTGCCCTCTGACCTCTGAATGTACCAGACATGCATGTGGTGTCCATATACATGTGCAAGCAAAACACTCACATGGAAAATATTTGAGACTCTTCAGTAGTATAGTAGAGAACACATTTGATAACAAATCCTTACCCCAGGGTAAGTTTGTCCCTTTCAGATACATGTAAAATAATATCTGCAGACATTTTTGGTTGCCACTAGAAAGCACAGTGAGAGTTTATTGACACTTTACAATGCATAATACCCTACCTAACCAATAATTAGAGGTATCTGCTGCTTGTGCTGCATGTCTTTAATACTAACATCAGGAAGCAGTGGCAGGGAAATCTTGGTTGAAACCATCCTGATCTACAATTTGTCTTCCAATACAGTTAGAGCTGCAGAGTGAGACTCTCTTTCAAAAAAGAATAAAATAAAATAAGGGAAAAAATATCCATTATGTTGCTAGAAAAACAGTGGGCTGCAAGGAAGTAAAAATGATATAACCACAGAATTATAGATTTAAGAATTGTAGCTACTGTAAGTTCAGTTCTGTGGTTATCAAGTTCCAGTGTTTTCTCTTTAATATACCTTTATATTTAAAAAGTTGTCAAAATTATCCGGTGTTGGTTGTAGATATTAGTCACATTAAATGTTTAATAATAGTTTTCACATCACTTAAGGCTTGAGGTATGATTGATTGAATACAAATCCCATAATGCAAACAAGCATGGTAATAATTTTCATTCTATTCTTTAGGCTCCATAAACAATGATTCTGATTTGTGTTGTCCATATGTACATGGGTGAACAGCTGATCACTGGGATCACTGGCAGCCTACCAAGGACTCAGCCCTGAAGAAAACTGACTGTCTACCTCAGCAGCTGTCAGCTGCCTGAAACTTTTCAACTAGAGGTGGTCCTTTATAAGACTTCCCCAGCCATGCAGGAGCATTGACTCTAGTGTTCTTGTGTAGTTCTGGTATAGGCAACCCACCATAACTAAATGTTTATGTCAACAGTATCTCTGTCACATTCAGAAGATACTCTTACACAGAAGCTTCTAATCCTGAGGATTTACCATCTTTCTGGCCTCTTCTCCATAATGTTATATGAGCCTTGGGTGTAGGAGAAGTGTTATAGATATTCTTGGGAATAGGACTCCACAGCCTCCTTTTCTCTACATTTTTCACACTGAATTAATAAATAAGTATAAAAAATGAGATATCCCTTAATGTTAACAAATTCCCACCTAACAATGTATCTGCTAAAATATTATAAAACTGCCATATAACATTAAAATTGAGATATGATAGTTATAAGTATTAATGAATAGAATTTAAATAACAGTAAGGAATAGATACAAAATTTAAATTAGGGTTTGTTTTGTTTTGTTTTATGACAGGCTTGCTCTGTGTAGCCCTGGCTATCTGGGAACTCACTCTATAGAACAGGCTGGCTTTGAACTCAGATAGTTGCCTGCCTCTGCTTCCCAAGTGCTGGGAATAAAGGCATGAGCCACCACTGCTAGGCTTAAATTAATTAATCTTTACTTTAAACATTTAATGAATCATTTTAAACATTTAGTAGAGATGCACTCTTAAATGCACAAATCTTAAGTATTTCAAATGATAAATTTTCACATATGCTTATAATCATATAGTAATAAAAATTAAAACACTGGAATCTCAACCAACTTTCCCTAAAATAAATTTTATAATGCCTGGAAGTTGTAGTGAAAGATCAATGGTATTGTATAATTAAAATGTAATTCATATAGTTGTTCCTTTGAGGTATAAAACTTGAATTAATTTATAGAGAAGTAAGATCACTTAATAGCTAATATTGATGAAAATTAGGCAGTTAAATTTGGAAACCCTTACAAAGGTAATATGTAGTTGTGATGGAATTTACCTTTGAGAACAAGATTTAAGGTATAGAATATTATATACAGAAATTTAATTCAATTCCTTTCTAGTAACAGTAGATGAGTAATAAGAGATTATGTCCAATCAAAGATTCATAGCTCTAAGGTCCTGCCTGAATTAAGCAGAAGAATTTAGCTTTGAGCAAAATCTAATTTTACCTGATTAACTTTCAAGAGGAAATACTAAGTGAAAATAATAGCTAATGATTATAGGCCTTCTACCTGCACTGGGAAATACTGGGCCCTTAAGCAGGAGATTTTATTTCATTGTAAGATGAACTCTTGTAAGATAGTAAAGTGTAGATGTGATATTAGTTAACTGAAATGAGGAAACACATTAGGGACAAAGTTAGAACTTTCATTATGCAGCTATTAAGAGAAAGGTTCATCTGAACTCCATAAACAGTTCAGAAGATGGGAGATGGAATCCAGCAGGAGAGTGCTTGCCCAGCATGCATGAGGCAAAGGACACCTTCCCACATAGTTGTGGAGGGATGGAGCAAAGAAGGGGGAAAATAACAGGAAAGGAAAGATGTCAGGGTCAGTATTGTGAGGTATTTTGTGTATATCAGTATTGTGAGGTATTTTGTGTATATCTGTGTGCTCATCATCAGGCATATATGCTGATATAAGGTAAAACAGTTTTCTATTTACTGAAAATCAATTGGACGCAGTCCTAATGTCCAGGGACAGTTAAACCATGATTGTTGAGGAACCAAATTTAGACAACATTCTTGCGGCCCTTTGTTTCGCTCTGTTATGCAGGTAACTTTTCCCAGATGTCTGCAACAGGAAGCTTTGAAGCAATCTCAAGCTTACTTCTACACTGAACATGGGGGACACTTAATGGCAACTGAGCCACATTTGACCTGGATGTGCCAGGTCATTCTAGCAGCAAAGTTTCTTGTTCTTTCGCTCTACAAAAAAGCCACAGGACAGAGGAGGGGCCTTAGATAAACTCATTTCCCCGTTTACAGATTTATTCAATGATTTATAGCATAAGGGAGTAGCAGTTATATTGTAACCGTGCTACTTTTGTCATAACATAGCAGCAAACAAAGCATAAATGTGCCTTCCCACTTTCAGCTTACTGGAGTATGCAGCACCATGGTTCAGTCAGATAATATTTAGTAACATTTTTTTTAATAATTTATTTTTTATTTCTTCAAGTTACATCTCAATCACAATCCCCTCCCTACTCCCCCCTCCAGTCCCACCCTTCCACCCTCCTCCCCCTCAGCCCCCCCATCCTCTTCCCTTCTTTTTTTTTTTTTTTTTAGTTTAAGGTATTTATTTTTCCCCCCAACAGCTCTCCTTTTCAGCCCAAAAAATGGTTCTTTTTCTTATAACTATAAATACAATACAAAACAACAGAAATAAATAGGCCACAATTATAAGAGTTATATGGCTTATCATACAATCCCAATGTCCAGTCCATATGTATTTGGCACCTGACTTTAACATTCTACTATCTAACCATCTCCATGTGTTTAAAGTTCTATATCTAACTCAGCTTTCATACTAACTTGCCTCATAATTTTAAAAACATCTTCTTAGATCCAGAATGCCCTCTTGATTCCTAAACAACTCAAAATTTAACTATGAGACTCTAGGTATCTATTCTTCAACCACCTCAGAGACCTGAGAGGGATAAATACATCTGATTATATAGGAAGTGCAGGGCCTGCAGCTTCCAAAACTAAAAAATGACATACCAGTGGCTGCCTGGACAGTTCCCATTTTCTCTCCATACATTACAGCATCAATCTTCAGCCATTTGGCCCCATTTCTCTGACAGACATTGGTTGTAGAGCAGGAATTATGAAGGACTTACCTACCCTGTCTTGGCAGAGCTAGGCTGTCGACTTACCTGCTTCCAAGTTTTGTCCTTTTTGGACAGAAGTCTGTCTACAGTTGAAGCAAGTGGTTTTTCTTGCCAAGAGAATGGCTTACCACCAATTTAATCATCTCCCACTGGAGATTCTTCGATGCTCATCTTCTACTTGGAGTAATATAGGGGGTGCTGTCAGGAGCTGACATGTCTCGATATCAAAAAATCTTAAGTTAAGAAAACATCTTTGAATGCCATATTCTGCAGATCTCTTGAGGTTTTTGAAGATGCCCTATCTATCTCTTATATTTAGATAAGCAAATATTGCTTGTCTCTTAGCAACTTGATTTCTGAGTAGCTTAGAAAATAACTGTGATAGACTGTCATAGTAACTAAAATGACACGTTTTCATGACTATTAGTTTCCGTTTCTTAATTATCCTAAACAGTTTATGTCGGTTGGTAGCGAGAGGTCAAAACTTGACATTTCATTTTTAAGTATTACTACAAACAATACCTTTAAGAAGCTTTACCCTTAATTTTGTATCAATATACAAAGATCAATACCAATGTGGCCAAATATAATCTTAATTTTGTATCAATATACAAAGATCAGTACCGATGTAGCCCAATACAATCTTAATTTTACATTAATATACTAGGGTCAATACCATTGTGGCCAAATATAATCTTAATTTTGTATCAATATACAAAGATCAATACTGATGTAGCCCTATACAATCTTAAATTTGCATTAATATACAATGATCAATACCAATTTAGCCCAATATAATATTAATTTTGTATCAGTATACAAAGGTATAAAGTTATATTCAATAATCTGTCCTTTTTTCTTGTTCTTTCCTATACTATGTCTATGTCCCATTTTTCTCAAGTCTGTTCACTCCTATATAGGAGAGAAAGGAGGATACAGAAAAGCAAAAGAGAGAAGTCCCTGTGTCTAACCTCCAAAACCCATTTAACAAGACCATTTAACAGCTTGTAGTCTTTTCCCCTAAATAACAAAATTTTCTATTATCTATCAAATAACCAAAGGGGAGGAACACCCTCCCCACCTTCTGGGGATGGGACGTTGTTCTCTTAAAATGACTTCCTGCTGATTTGGGACGTAGTAAACCTGTTTGGGGCCCAAATAAGAATGGAAAAATGGTTAAAAATGTTAATAGAATCATTTGATGTTCAGTCCCTTTGTGCTCAGCTATTTAGATGTCCTACGAAGTTCATAGACAGAAGCTGATCTTCAGAACTTTACTGAAGATCATGCTGGAGTAGTCTGTGGAGCTGAACGATCTTAGCGATTTTGAGTTGTTGTGGTTATAGACTTTTGAGGAAACTGCTATTGAAGAAGTCTGCAAGGCTGGATCATCTGGGCCACTCGTCTTCTTTGGTGTCTGATCTGTTTTCTGCTGAGGTTTCCGTTGTCCAGTTGTCCCTGGATTCCTTGAATGGATGCTTTAAATCTCCTGGAAAGATAAGAACAGAGCCCTGCCCTAATCCTAACTCTGGGACAATTACCTTTTTTTGGGGGGGTCAGGTAATATTTTTCCTGGAGCAAATTTTTTTTGATAATATATAAAGTATTACCTTTCAATCCGGATTAAAGAAGAAATTATTTTGATATTTTGGAGCTAAACAAACCTTTAGTGTATATATTTTGAGATCTCAAAGGACAATTTCTTTGAATTGCAGCCTGCCTTTTGTAAGTAGCTTTTAAACTTAAATCTTTCCAAATCCTATGTGCCTGTCTCTGCATTCTAAATTTTGGGATCAAAGACATGTGGTTTCCAACTGATGGGATTAAAGATGTGCTCCTCCACTCCTGGATCAAAGTTTTTCTCTGTTTAGAGCTTGTTTTGTATCAGGTGGCCTTGAGCTCTGAGATCTGCCTGTTTCTGTCTCTAGTGTGTTGGGATTAAGGGTGTATTCTTCCCCAATGATGTGACTAAGGGTGTGCACCATCACCACCCTGTTTCTTGTAACTCTAGAATTTATAAGACAACTAACTCTATAGTGATCCTC
>CAJQZJ010031962.1:5587015-5683285 GCA_907164525.1 Lophiomys imhausi | reverse complement strand
CGTTGTCCAGTTGTCCCTGGATTCCTTGAATGGATGCTTTAAATCTCTTGGAAAGATAAGAACAGAGCCCTGCCCTAATCCTAACTCTGGGACAATTACCTTTTTTTGGGGGGGTCAGGTAATATTTTTCCTGGAGCAAATTTTTTTTGATAATATATAAAGTATTACCTTTCAATCCGGATTAAAGAAGAAATTATTTTGATATTTTGGAGCTAAACAAACCTTTAGTGTATATATTTTGAGATCTCAAAGGACAATTTCTTTGAATTGCAGCCTGCCTTTTGTAAGTAGCTTTTAAACTTAAATCTTTCCAAATCCTATGTGCCTGTCTCTGCATTCTAAATTTTGGGATCAAAGACATGTGGTTTCCAACTGATGGGATTAAAGATGTGCTCCTCCACCCCTGGATAAAAGTTTTTCTCTGTTTAGAGTTTGTTTTGTATCAGGTGGCCTTGAGCTCTGAGATCTGCCTGTTTCTGTCTCTAGTGTGTTGGGATTAAGGGTGTATTCTTCCCCAATGATGTGACTAAGGGTGTGCACCATCACCACCCTGTTTCTTGTAACTCTAGAATTTATAAGACAACTAACTCTATAGTGATCCTCCTGTCTCTGCTGGAGGTAAAGGCATGGGCTAACACCATGCATTATTTTACCTTAGCTCTAAGTTTTTTCAACTCTTGGAGGTTTGTAAAACCAGGTTGAACAGCTGTCACCTTTAATTTATTTACAGTGTTTTAAACCTGTTACCTGCTTTTTAATGCCAAACCATGGAAATAGCCTATACCACTACAAAGAAAACCAAAAAACAAAAAAAAAAACTTTTAAGCTGCTATCAAGTTTGTGTAATCTCTGTAGCCACCTGCAGTCTAACATTCTAATCTGAAATTAAGGCCATTTTCTTTTCATGCCAGTAAGGTAAATTATAGTTTGAAAATTTTATATTGTATTTTTATTATGTTTTTAAGCTTATTAATTCTTTTCTTAAAATAGTATTATTTATTTCTAGAACATAGTTTCCTCCCTCCTCCCCTCTTGGCCCCTCCCTTCATCTCTCCTTCCCTCCCTCTCTCCTTCCCTCCCTCCCTCCCTTCCTCCCTCCCTCCCTCCTTGTTCCTCTACTTGGTACTCTCCTTCTCCTCAGATGAGGTGGCTCACATATCATACTCCCTCAGATCTTGCGTCATGTGAGGCCCAAGAGCTTACACTCGTACTGGAGCTTGATAAGGCACACCATCTAGGGTGTGGGGTTCCACTAACCTGCAGCAGATTCCATGACTCACTGGTGGGTAGAATTTAGTAACATTTTTAAACGAATACTTTCTTTAAAAAATAATCTAATTTTACTTCTATTAAAACTTAAACTAGCTATCCAAGTTCTATACAAGCTAGACTGGCAGCTCTCAGGTCTTGTTTCTAGAGGTTGTATATGCTCTAACTAACTACTAAACCAGTTGATGTGTAGCAGGCTCTGCTTTAGTCCCAGTGTTCTGAGGGTAGTAGAAAGAAAAGTTTTAAGTCCTGTTTAGATAGATATATGATCCTGTAAAAAGCAATGGCTAGTAGCCCCACCTCTTCATAATGTTTTGTTTAAATTTCAATTTAATAGTTATTATGTTGGTAAGAAAACACCTGAGCGGGGCCTGGTGGTACACTACTTTAATCCTTGCAGTCGGGAGGCAGAGGCAGGCAGATCTCTGTGAGTTCAAGGCCAACCTATTCTACAAAGAGAGTCCAGAACAGTCAGGGCTACACAGAGAAACCCTGTCTCCAAAAAGAAAAAAAAAGAAAAAAGAAAACACATTAAAACAAAAAACTTCCTTCTTAACAATTTTAAGTCTTCAGTACACTGTTAAGTATATTGACATTGTATGATACCTCTCTAGATAATTTCCTATTCCAGGCTTACAACACCAATCCCATTAGACATCAAAACCTCTTTTCTCCTACCATATCAATTGGCTAATAAAGACATATTTTAAGTAGTAGAAATTTAATTTACATTTAATAAATATTTGTCTTTCTGTGACTAGCTTGTTTACTTAGTGTCATATATTAAACACCAATTTATTCCGTATTATAAAGAAGAGTTCTGAGATCCAAGATGGCACCGACCATAGAGCATTGTATCTGAGTAGTAAGTGAATGAAATTAGTCACTGTGGAGTGAACATGAGGTCCCGCAGCCAACTGTGAAACACAGACAGTGTCTGAGTTTCCACAGCAAAAACTGAGACTGGTCACTATGTGAAACAGCTCACGCAGTTCCCAGGAACACCACCCTGAGATCAATCAGCTCAGTCACCGGTCCGAAAGGGAGCACTGGCTAGAGCAGATCTAGCCCAGGAGCAGATCTAGCCCACAGCTCCAGCCACAGATCAGTGGCCCCGCCTGTCTGCCTGATATCCAGCCTGCACTCGGACCTGCACACCCAAGAGGGAAAAACAGCCGCACCACAAGAGCAAAGGTAAGTGAGATTTTCTTTCAGGAGTTCTCAACATGGCAGCTCAGTGTGACTGTAGCTGAAAGGCAGAGACCTAACCCAGTCACAGCAAAGCAATTAGGAGCCAAGACTGACAGCAAACAGAGCCCGCAACTGTGTGTTCTCCACAAATAGTGGGGTGGGTCACTCACCCTAGCACCCAAGCTTTTGAGACAGTCAGCAACAGTCACACTGAGGCTGCCACCCATCTGGTGGGGAGCCCCCTGCCTGCACAGTCAGCCTAGCTGCTGAACCAGAATGAATGTGTCAGTGAGGGGAGAACACAGGCCCAAGCACAGCTCTATCTGACTTTCTGAGGAGACCTGCCAGCTCAGAGGAGAGACCCCTCCCCACTCTAATCCCCTGTATAATGTTCCAATTGGGTCACAACCAGTTGAGGAGAGCAGCAGTACTCTCTGAGAGCCAGTCTATTTCAGGTACCTACCCACCATCTGGAGGTAAACACCAGGATCTCAGGATCACCCAATCCCCAGAACAGGGAGTTTTCCTGAGCAACAAGGTCAACTGACATCATAAACAAACAGACAACACCAGGGCCAATCAGATAACAAAAGGTCAGCACAAGAACATGGTAAAACAAACAAAAACAAAAAAACAAATCAACCAACCAAACAAACAAAAAAAGCAATATGATGTCTCTAGAACATAGCTATAATGCTACAGACAACTCTGGACATCCTAATATGATTGAAACAAAGGAAAATGACCTTAATCCTATGCTTTTATTTATAATAGAAGGCCAAAGGGAGGAACTGGGAAACCATAAGAAAAGAAAAGGAAATAGAGACACTAGCATCACCAATAGAATACAAGAGATGGAAGAAAGAATTTCAGGCACAGAGGATAAAATTGAAGAAATTGTAAATCTAAAAAAGTCCTGACACAAAACCTTCAGGAAATCAAGGACACTATGAAAAAACGAAATCTCAAAATAATAGGAATAGAAGAAAGAGAAGATTCCCAACTACATGGACCAGAAAATATCTTCAACAAAATCATTGAAGAGAATTTCCCAAATCTTAAAAGAGAGATGCCTATAGCTGTACAAGAATCTTACAGAACTCCAAATAGATTAGACCAGAAAAGAAAATCCTCCCACCACATAATAATCAAAACACTAAATGTACAGAACAAAGAAAGGCTATTAAAAGCTGCTAGGGAAAAGGGTCAAGTAACATATAATGGCAAACCTATCAGAATCACACTTGACTTTTCATCAGAGACGCTAAAAGACAGAAGGGCCTGGACAGATATCTTGCAGACCCTAAACAACCACAAATGCCAGGCCAGAGTACTATTCCCAGCAAAACTGTCAATCAACACAGATGGAGAAAACAAGATATTCCATGACAAAGCTAAATTCAAACAATATCTGTGCACAAATCTCGCTCTACAGAAGATGTTAGAAGGAAAACTACAACCCAAAGAGGAACTACACACAAGAAAGCATAGGACGTAAATAACGCGCCTACAGCAAAACCAAAGGAAGAGAAACTCACTCATACACTATTTCCACCAACATTATGATGGTACGAGGTAACAATCACTTGTCATTAATATCTCTCAGCATCAATGGACTCAATTCTCCAATAAGAAGACACAGGCTAGCAGAATGGATGCAAGCTGGAGTGGCAATTCTGGTATCCAATAAATTAGACTTTCAACCAACATTAATCAAAAGAGATGGGGAAGGACACTACATACTCATCAAAGGAAAAATCCACCAAGATATCTCAATACTGAACATCTACGCCCCAAATGTTAGACCACCCACATTTGTTATACAAACACTACTGAAGCTCAAATCCTACATTGAACCTTACACATTAATAGTGGGAGATTTCAACACACCACTCTCACCACTGGACAGATCAGTGATGCAGAAACCAAACAGAGAAATAATGAACCTCACAGATGTCATGAATCAAATGGACCTAATTGATATCTACAGAACATTTCACCCCAAAACCAAAGAATACACTTTCTTCTCGGCACCTCATGGAACCTTCTCCAAAATCGACCATATAGTCGGTCACAAAGCAAGCCTCAACAGATACAGGAAAATTGAAATTACACCTTGTAACTTATCAGACCATCATGGAATAAAGCTAGACTTCAACAATATCAAAAGCAACAGAAAGCCTGCAAAAACATGGAAACTGAACAACTCTCTACTCAATGACCTCTGGGTCAGGGAAGAAATAAATAAATAAATTAAAGTCTTTTTATAACTCAATGAAAATGAAGGCACAACATACCCAAACTTATGGGACACATTGAAAGCAGTGCTAAGAGGAAAGTTTGTAGCACTAAGTGTCTTCAAAAAGAAACTGGAGAGTTCCCATACTAGCGATCTAAAAGCACACCTGAAAGTGCTAGAACAAAAAGAAGCAAACACTCCCAAGAGGAGCAGATGAGAGGAAATTATCAAACTCAGGGCTGAAATCAACAACTTAGAAACAAAAAGAACAATACAAAGAATCGACAAAACCAAGAGTTGTTTTTGTTTTTTTTGTTTTTTGTTTTTTTTTTTTTGAGAAAATCAAACAAAATAGACAAGCACTCAGTTAAACTAACTAAAAGGCAGTGGGAAAATACCCAAATCAACAAAATCAGAAATGAAAATGGGGAAATAACAACAGACATTGAGGAAATCCAAAGAATCATCAGGTCCTACTTCAAAAACTTGTACTCCACAAAATTGTAAAACCTAAATGAAATGGACAATTTTCTTGATAGATTCTAACGACCAAGGTTAAGTCAAGAACAGGTAAACAAATTAAACAGTCCTAAAACTCTTAAGGAAATATAAAAAGTCATTAGAAGTCTCCCAACTAAAAAAAAGCCCAGGGCCAGATGGTTTCAGCACAGAATTCTACCAGATATTCAAAGATCTAACACCAATATTCCTCAAGCTCTTCCACAACATAGAAACAGAAGGAATACTGCCAAACACATTCTATGAGGCCAGAGTCATCCTGATACCTGAACCTCACAATGATCCAAAAAAGAAAGAAAATTTCAGACCAATTTCCCTTATGAACATGGATGCAAAAAAACTTAACAAAATACTTGCAAACCAGATTCAATATTACTTCAAAAGTATCATACACTATGAACAAGTAGGCTTCATCCCAGGGATGCAGGGGTGGTTCTACATTAGAAAATCCATCAGTGTAATCCTACAAAAACAAGCTGAAAGAAAAGAACCACATGATCATCTCATTGGATCCTGAAAAAGCTTTTGACAAAATCCAGCACCCCTGCATATTAAAAGTCTTGGAGAGATCAGGCATACAAGGACCATACCTAAACATAATAAAGGAAATTTACAAGAAGCCAAAAGCCAACATCAAACTAAATGGAGAGAAACTTAAGGCATTTCCACTAGAATCAGAGACTGTCCACTCTCTCTCCATATCTCTTCAACATAGTACTTGAAGTTTTAACTAGAGCAATAAGACAACTAGAGGAGATCAAGGGGATACAAATTGGAAAGAAGAAGTGAAAGTATCCCTACTTGCAGATATAAGATAGTATACATAAGTGACCCCAAAAATTCCATCAGAGAACTCCCACAGCTGATGAACTCCTTCAGCAAGGTGGTTGGATACAAAGTAAATTTTAAAAAAAATCAGTAGCCCTTCTTTGCACTAAAGTTGAATGGGTTGAGAAAGAAATAAGGGAATCAACATCCTTCACAATAGCCACAAATAATATAAAATACCTGGGGGTAACTCTAACCAAGCAAGTAAAAGATCTGTTTGATAAGAACTTCAAGTCCCTGTAGAAAGAAACTGAAGAAGATATCAGAAGATGGAAAGATCTCCCTTGGTCATGGATAGATAGGATCAACATCATAAAAATGGCCACCTTACCAAAAGCAATATACAGATTCAATGCAATTCCTATCCAAATAGCAATTCAATTCTTTACAGACCTGGAGGAAATAATTCTCAACTTCATATGGAAAAATAAACAAACAAAACAGAATAGCTAAATCAATCATGTACAATAACAGAACATCTGAAGGTATCATTATCCTGGATTTCAAGCTGTACTACAGGGCAATAGTAATAAAAACAGCATGGTACTGGCATAGAAACAGACCAGTTGACCAAAGGAAACGAATTGAAGACCCAGAAATAAACCCACACACCTACGGTCACTTAACTTTTGACAAAGAATCCAAACCCATACAATGGAAAAAGGAAAGCATCTTCAATAAATGGTGCTGATCTAACCTGATGTCAACATGTAGAAGAATGGAAATAGATCCATACTTATCACCCTGTATAAAACTTAAGTCTAAGTGGATCAAAGACCTCAGCATATATCTGGACACAATAACATTAATAGAAGAGAAAGTGGGGAAAAGACTGGATCTCATTGGCACTGGTAGCAACTTCTTGAACAGAATACCTATAGCTCAGATGCTAAAACAAACAATCAATAAATGGGACCTTATGAAATTTAAAAGCTTCTGTAAGGCAAAGGACACTGTCCTTAGAACAAAACGACAGCCTTCAGATTTTAAAAGGTTCTTCACCAACCCACCATATGACAGAGTGCTAATATCCAAAATATATAAAGAACTGAATAAATTAAACACCAAAAAATCAAATAAACCCATCAAAAAAATGGGGTATAGAGCTAAACCGAGAATTCACAAAAGAGGAATCTCTAAAGGTTGAGAGGCACTTGAAGAAATGTTCAACATCTCTCATCATCAGGGAAATGCAACTTAAAACACCTCTGAGATTCCATCTCACACCCATCAGAATGGCTAAGATCAAAACTCAAATGATAGCACATGCTGTAGAGGATATGGAGAAAGAGGAACAACCCCCCCCCCCATTGGTGGGAGTGCAAACTTGTACAACCACTTTGGAAATCAATCTGGATATACTTTAGAAAATTGGGAATAGATCTACCTCAAGACCCAGCCATACCCCTCCTGGGCATATATCCAAAGATTCAACACAAAACCACAAGAACATTGCCTCAATAATTTTCATAGCAGCTTTATTTGTAACAACCAGAAACTGGAAACAACCCAGTGTCCTTCAACTGAAGAATGGATAAAAAAAAGTGTGGTACATTTATAAAATAGAATACTATACAGCTATCAAAAATAAGGAAATCATGCAATTCGAAACCAAATGGATGGATCTAGAAAAGCTCATCCTAAGTGAGCTGACTCAGTCCCAGAAAGATAAACATGGTATGTACTCTCTTATAAGTGGATATTAAACATAAATCACAGGATAACCATTCTACAACCCACAGACCCAAACAGATAGGAACCTAGCATATCTATCCTAGGAAAATTTTCACCCAACAGTGAGTCATGTAATCTGCTGCAGGTTTGTGGAACACCTTATCCTAGATGGTGAGCCATATCAAGCCCCAGTACAAGAGGAAGCTCTTGGCCCTCACATGACTGAAGAATTGAGGGAGTATTATATTTGAGAGCCCACCTCATCTGAGGAGAAGGAGGCTACCAAGTAGAGGAATAATGAGTTAGTGAGAGAAGAAGGGAAGGAGGCAGGGAGGGGTCAAGCGGGTAGGAGGAAGGACACTATATTCTAGAAGTAACTTGAGAAAACAAAATAGTACTTTTTTTAAAAAAAGGGTTAATAAGCTAAAAATATAATAAAATAAAATATAAAATTTTCAAATTATAATTTACCAAAGGTATACTTGCCTTACAGGCATGAAATGAAAAATGGCCTTAATTTCAGATTAGAAAGTTGTCACATGCCTCACACACACTTGATATCAGTTTAAAAGTTGTTTTGTAGATATAAAGGATATTTTCTTTGTTTGGCATTAAAAAGTATGTAAGAGATTTAAAATGCTGTAGATAAATCAAAGGTTACTACAGTTTAACCTGGTTTTCCAAACCTCTAAGAGTTGAAAAAATTTGGAGCTAAGGTAAAATATATGAGAAGGGTGGTGTTAGCCCATGCGTTTAACTCCAGCAGAGACAGGAGGATCACTCTAGAGTTAGATGTCTGGGAAATTCTAGAGTTACAAGGAATAAGTTGGTGATGGTGCACAACCTTAATCCTATCATTTGAGAGGGATACATCCTTAATCCCAACACACTAGAGACAGAAACCTGCGGATCTCTGAATTCAAGGCCAGCCCGACACAAAGCAAGCTCTAAATAGAGAAAAACTCAGATCCAGGGGTGGTGGAGCACATCTTTAATCCCATCAGTTGGGAAGCACATGCCTTTTATCCCAATACTAAGAATGCAGAAACAGGCACATAGGATTTGGAAGGATTTAAATCTAAAAGCTACTCACAAAAGCCATGCTGAAATTCAAAGTGAATTGTCCTTTGAGATCTCAAAATATATACACTTAAAAATTTGTTTAGTTAGAAAATATATAAATAATTTCTTTTTAAATCTCAATCGAAAGATAATACTTTTTATTGTCAAAAAACAGAATTTGCTGCAGGAAAAATATTATCTGACCCCCCCCCCCAAAAAAAAAGTAGTGTCCCAGGCTCTGTTCTTTTCTTTCCAGGAGATTAAAAGCATCCACCTAAGGAATCCAGAGACAACTGGACAACTGTAACCTCAGAAGAAAACAGATCAGATACCAAAGAAGATAAGTAGCTCATATGATCCAGACTTACTCAATAGCTGTTTCTTCAAAAGTCTATAACCACAACTCAAAATCACTAAGATTGTTCAGCCCCACAGACTGTTCCAGCCAGAACTTAAAGTTCAGCTTCTGTCTACAAACTTCTTAGGACATTTAAATAGCTGAGCACAAAAGGACTCAAAATCAAATGATTCTATTAACGTGCTTAACCATCTTTCTATTCTTATTTGGGCCCCAAACAGGTTTACTATGTCCCAAAGCAGCAGGAAGTCATTTTAAGATAGCAACATCTCATCTCCAGAAGGTGGGATGGGTGATTTTTCTCCCACTTTGATGGGTTATAGATGCTTGTTATTTAGGGGGAGAGATTACAAGCTGTTAAATGGTCTTGTTAAACAGGTTTTGGAGGTTAGACCCAGGGATTTCTCTTTTTTTTTCTTTTCTGTATCTTTCTTTCTCTCCCATGTAGGGGTGAAAAGACTAGAGAAAAATGGGATATAGACATTGGAATGACAAAGAGAAAAGGACAGATTATTGAATATGCTCTTATATCTTCATATATTTATACAAAATTAAGATTATATTTGGCTACATCTGTATTGATCTTTGCATATTGATACAAAATTAAGGTTAACTCTTTTTAAGGTATTGTACCTAGGCAACGCTTTAAAAATGAAATGTGAAGTTTTGGCCTTTTGTTAACAACTGTCATAAACTGTTAGGATAATTAAGAAATGCAAATTAATAGTCACTCAAGCATGTCATTTTGTTAAGTACTAGGGCAGTCTATCACAGTTATTTTCTAAGTTAATCAGAAATCAAGTTACTAAAAGACAAACAACATTTGCTTATCCAAATATAAGGACATAAGTAGGTGGTCTTCAAAAACCTCAAGAGATCTGTAGAATATGGCATTCAAAGATGTTCTCTTAATTTTTTTTTTTTTATAGAGTCATGTCAGCTCCTGACAGCATCCCATATTCTACTCCAAGTAGAAGATGAACATCGAAGAATCTCCAAATGGAGATGGTTGAATTAGTGGCAAGCCTGTCACTTGCCAAGGAAAACCCCTTGCTTCCACTGTAGACAGAATGCTGTCCAAAACGGATAAAACTTGGAAGAAGTAAATCAACAGCCTATCTCTGCCAAGACAGGGTAGGCAAGTCCTTCATTCCTGCTTTACAATCAATGTCTGTCAGAGAAATGGGCCAAATGGCTGATGATTGTTGCTGTAATGTATGGAGAGAAATTGGAAACTTTCCAGGCAGCCATTGGTATGGCATTTCCTAGTTTTGGAAGTAGTACTTCCTGTGTAATCAGATATATTTATCCCTCTCAGGTCTCTGATGTGGTTGAAGATTAGGTAGCTAGAGTCTCATAGTTAAATTTTAGTTGTTTAGGAATTAAGAGGGTGTTCTGGATCTAAGAAGATGTTTTTAAAATTGTGATACTAGTTAGGATGGAAGCTGAGTTGGATTTAGAACTTTAAACTCATGGAGATGGTTGGATAGTAGAATGTTAAAGTCAGGTGCCAAATATGTATGGACTAGACATTGGTAATGTATGCTAAGCCTTATAAGTATCATAATTGTGGCCTAATTATTTCTATTATTTTGTAATGTATTTGTTGTTAAAAGAGAAAGAGCCATTTGTTGGGCTGAAAGGGGGAGCTGTGTGGGGGAAAAGATATACCTTAAACGTAAAAAAAGGGAAGTGGATGTGGGGGTTGAGGGAGAAGAATGTGGGAGGGTCAGAACAGAGTGGGGAGTAGGGAGGGGATTACGATTGAGATATAATTTGATGAAATATTAAATAAATAAATAAATAAACAAATAAATAAATAAATAAGTAAATAAATACATAAATAAATAAATAAACAAATAAATAAAAGAGAAGTTTTTTCCTTTGTAAGCTACATAATGTTCCACTGTTGACTTTTGTTTAATTTTTCTTTTAAAGACAGGTTCTCATACTGTAGCCTAGTATTGCCTATATCTGTGTATCATATAGCAGGACTCATGCCTCAGGATCCCTAATGCTGAGATTACATGAAAAAGCCACCATACCTGGGTTAAAAAAAGACTTAAAGGGGATAGATGTGGAGAAAGAGGGGTAGCAAGAGGGGGAAGAAGAAAAGTGTGTGTGTGTGTGTGTGTGTGTGTGTGAGAGAGAGAGAGAGAGAGAGAGAGAGAGAGAGAGAGAGAAGAGAGAGAGAGAGAGAGAGAGAGAGAGAGAGAGAGAGAGAGAGAGAGAGCTTGGGGATTGATTCTAGTATCTCACCTAAGCTAGACAAACATTTGACCAGTGACTTCTACCACTGTCACAGATATTTAGGTTTTGCTATGAAACATTTTAGCTGTTTTAAATAATGAATATGGAATTGTGTTTATCTTTTTTAGATACTGTATTCAATTATTTTAGATAAATATCCCCCTGTGATAATTTAGATAGCATGATAATACTAGTTATAGTTTTAAGGAATTTCTGTTGGGCAGCTGTTATATTTACATCCTCATCATTAGTGTATAAAATTCTCTGCACTTTTGTCAACATTTCTTGTATAATTCCTTCCTCTCTCCTTCTCTACTCTTCCTTCTTCTCTTCTTTCTTCCCTCTCTCCTTATCTCCACAGCTTCATTTTTCTTCCTCCTCCTCTTCTCTCTCCTTCTTTCTTTCTTTCTTTCTTTTTTTTCTCTCTCTCTCTTTCTTTTTTTGATATTGGTCATTCTAACAGATGTGATAGTCAAGGGTATATTATAGATTTTCTGTTCCTGGATGGATAGTAATGTTGAACTTCTTTCCACAAAGGTGGTAGATATTTATATTTACAATAAGGACATAGTTTTTCCATTTCTTGCTATTTGTATATTTTATATATTTGTATTTAACATTAATATAAAATATTGCATATTTTGAATATTAATTCTTTATGAATTACACACACACACAGAACAAATAATTCCATTGAATAATTTGTCTTTTCACTCTATTATTTCCTTTTTTGCAAAGAAGATTTCATGTTTATCTTTCCTTATTTGTGTTATTTAACTTATATTTTATTTTGGAGTTCCTATCTAATATATCATTGTCAATTTTATGATGATTTTCTCCTAGGACTTTTATTTTTTTGCTATTATTTTAAAGTCTTGTATCTATTTTGGGAAGTTTTTGTTTATAGTGTTAGATAGTATCAAGTCAATGTTTTAAAAGAATGCTAGCCACTTTTCTCTCCAGCATTTGTTGTTCATTCTGTATTCTGGGACTTTTTTCAACAATTGTTTATCTATACTACATAAATTCAGGTATAGGCTCTCTATTCTGTATCATTGCTACATATATACAGTACATTTTAAATATAAAAATCACTATATTGTAATAAGCTTAAAAAGCATCATATGACTAGTCTAAGATTACCACTTAAAAAAAAAAAAAAAAAAAAAAAAAAAAAAACTTGGCTGATCCCAAACTCTACATCTGAGTTAGAGAAACTATCTTTGAAGATGTGCTTCGCTTAAGGCAAATTTTCACTTTCAATAATATTTTAATGCACATATCCTTCATAACAGTCAAATAATATAATAATAATATATAAAACATATTTAAAACACAAAAACAATTAGCTGTATATTCTGTTCTACTACTCATGTGTCCCATTCCCTAGATTTCATCCTTTCTCTTTACTGATTTTTAGTATTTTATGTTAACATTATTTTATGTTATCATTAACATCTTTAAATTTTACATTTTAGTGTATATTATGTTAACATCAAAATAACAGGATTCATTATGATATCTAGACATTTATATTATTATGCTCAGTGGACACTACTTATAATGTTTACCACACTCTTTTATTACTCTTTACACTTTCTGCTGGTCTCCCTCTTCTGAGTTCAAGTCCCATTTTCTAAATTAATAGCATAACATATATGCATATATGCAATATATAGGTATGTAATTCAGATTCTGGATATGAAAGAAATCTTGTGACATTTGTTTCCTGAGGCTGATTTATTTCACTTAGAAAAATTATTTGCATCAATATACAAAGATCAATGCCTATGCGGCCCAATACAATCTTAATATTGCGTCCATATACAAGGGTCAATACCATTGTGCAGGGAAGTCGACAGCCTAGTTCTGCCAAGACAGGGTAGGTTAGTCCTTCACAATCCCTGCTCTACAATAAATGTCTGTCAGAGAAACAGGACCAAAAGGCTGAAGACTGATGCTGGAATGTATGGAGAGAAAATGGGAACTGTCCAGGTAGTCACTGGTTTGTCATTTCTTAGTATTGGAAGCTGCAGGCCCTGCACTCCCTATACAATCAGATATATTTATCCTTCTCAGCTCTCTGAGGTGGTTGAAGAATAGACAGCTTGAGTCTCATAGCTAAATTTTGAGTTGTTTAGGAATCAAGAGGGCGTTCTAGATCTAAGAAGATGGTTATAATAGTGATGCAAGTTAGTATGAAAACTAAGTCAATTATAGAACTTTAAACTCATGGAGATGGTTAGAAGGTAGAAGGTTAAAGTCGGGGGCCAAATATGTATGAACTGGACATTGGGAAGGTACACCGGGCCATTTAACTCTCATAAATGTGGCATATTTAATTCTGCTGTTTTGTATAGAATTTACTGTTATAAGAGAAAGAACCATTTGTTGGAATGAAAAGAGAAGCTGTTGGGGGGGGGAAGAGGGTGGAAGGGTGGGACAAGAAGGGGGAATAGGGAAGGGTTTGCGACTGAGATGTAACTTGAAAAAAAATAAAGTACTTATTAAAAAAAAAAGAAAGAAAAATTATTTGCAATGCCACCTATTTTCTTTAATGGGAATTTGTGTGCTTTGCCTTACAGAAGATTTTTTCATTTCATAAGGTCCCACTTATTGATTGTTGGTCTTAGAGCCTGAGCTATTGGTATTCTGTTCAGGAAGTTGTCACCTGTGCCTATGAGTTTGAGACTGTTTCCATTTTCTTTTCAGTTATAGTTAGTTTATCTGGTTTAATGTTGAGGTCTTTGATCCACTTAGAATTGAGTTTTATAGAGGGTGATAAATATGGGTTTATTTTTATTCTTCTACATGTTACCATCCAGCAGCATTTGTGGAAGATGCTTTCCTTTTTCGATTATATGGTTTTCACTTCTTTGCCAAAAATTAAGTGACTATAGGTGTGTGGGCTTACTTCTGGGTCTTCAGTTCGATTCCATTGATCCGTTGGTCTGTTTATATGACAATTCCATGCTGTTTTTACTACTATTGCTCTGTAGTACAGCTTGAAATCAGGGAAGGTGATACCTCTAGTAGTTCTTCTATTGTATAGGATTAATTTACCTATACTGAGTTTTTTATTTTTTCATATGAAATTGAGAATTGTTCTTTCGAGGTCTGTAAAGAATTGTGTTGGTTTTTTTGATAGGATTTGCATTGAATCTGTATATTGCTTTTGATAGGATGGCCATTTTTTTTTAAATAATGTTATTCTTCCTTATCCATGAGCATGGGAGATCTTTCCATCTTCTGATAGACTCTTCAATTTCTTTCTTCAAGAACTTGAAGTTCTTGTCATACAGGTCTTTCACTTGCTTGGTTAGAGTTACTCCCAGTTATTTTATATTATTTGTGGCAATTGTGAATTGTACTGTTTTCCTAATTTCTTCCTTGGCCCACTTAAAGAAGGGCTACTGATTTTTTGGAATTAATTTTGTATCCAGTCACCTTGCTGAATGAGTTTATCAGCTGTAGGATTTTGCTCATGGAATTTTTGGGGTCACTTATGTATACTATCATATCATCTGTGAATAGGCATTGTTTGTCTTCTTCTTTCCAATTTGTATCCCCTTGATCTCCTTTAGTTGTCTTTTGCTTTAGCTAGAACTTCAAGTACTATGTTTAAGAGAGTGGGCAGCCTTGCCTTGTCCCTGAATTTAGTGGAAATGCTTTAAGTTTCTCTCTATTTAGTTTGATGTTGACTACATGCTTGTTGTTAATTATCTTTATTATGTTTAGGTATGGTCCTTGTACACCTGATCACTTCAAGACTTTTAACATGAAGGGGTATTGGATTTTGTCAAATGCTTTTTCACCATCCAATGAGAGTATCCTGTGTCTTTTTTTTTTTTTTTTCTTTCAGCTTGTTTATGTGCTGGATTACATTCATGTATTTTCATATGTTGAAACATCCCTGCATCCCTGGGATGAATCCTACTTGATCAAGGTGTATGGTACTTTTAATGTGTTCTTGGATTTGGTTTGCAAGTATTTTATTGAGTATTTTTACATCCATGTTCATAAGGGAATTTGGTCTGAAATTCTCTTTCTTGGTTGGGACTTGTTAGGTGTCAGGGTGACTGTGGCCTCATAGAATGAGTTTGGCAGTGTTCCTTGTGTTTCTATTTTGTGGAAGAGTTTGAAGAATATTGGTATTAGCTCTTCGAAGGTCTGGTAGAATTCTGTGTAGAAACCATCTGACCATGGGCTATTTTTGGTTGGAAGACTTCAATGGCTACTTCTGTTTTCTTAGGAGTTATATGACTATTTAATTTGTTTATCTGTTCTTGATTTAACCTTGGTCTTTGGAATCTATCAAGGAAATTATAAGTTTCTGTTAGGTTTTCCAGTTTTGTGGAAAAAAAGTTTTTAAAGTAAGACCTAATGATTCTTTGGATTTCTTCAGTGTTTATAGATAATTCCCATCTTCATTTCTGATTTTATTGATTTGGATAGTTTCCTTGTGCCTTTTAGTTACTTTGGCTAAGGGTTTATCTATTTTGTTGATTTTCACAAAGAACCAGGTTTTGGTTTCCTTGATTCTTTCTAGTGTTCTCTTTGTTTCTAATATTTTAATTTCAGCCCCGAGATTGATTATTTCCTGCCATGTCCTCCTCTTGGGTGTGTTTGCTTCTTATTGTGCTAGATTTTTCAGGTGCGTTTTTAAATCACTAGTGTAGGATCTCTCCATTTTTTTTTTTTGAAGGCACTTAGTGCTATGAATTTTCTTGTTAGCACTGCTTTCAATGTGTCCCATAAGTTTGGGTATGGTTTGCATTCATTTTCATTGCATTCTAAGAAGACTTTAAATTCTTTTTTTATTTCTTACTTGACCCAGAGTTCATTGAGTAGAGAGTTATTCAGTTTCCATGGGATTGCAGGTTTTCTGTTGTTTTTGTTCTTGTTAAAGTCTACCTTTATTCCATGATCTTCCAATAAAATAAAAGGGATAATTTAAATTTTCTTGCATCTGTTGAGGCTTACTTTGTCAGTGACTATATGATCAATTTGGGAGAAGTTTCCATAGGGCTGCTGAGAAAAAAATATATTCTTCTGTGTTTGGGTGTAATGTTCTGTAGATATCAGGTCCTTTTGATTCATGATGTCAGATATTTTCATTATTTCTGTGTTTGGTTTCTGTGTCCTTGATTTGTCCAGCGGTAAAGAGTGGTGTATTGAAATCTCCCGATGTTAATGCGTGGGATTTGAGCTTTAGTAGTGTTTCTTTTACAAATGTGGGTACCCTTGGATTTAGGACACAGATGTTCAGTATTGAGATGTCATTTTGGTAGATTTTTCCTTTGATGAATATGAAGTGTCTTTCCCTATATCTTTTACTTTTTTTAAATTATAAGGTTTATTTATTGCATCAAGTTACATCTCCATCATAGTGCCTTCTTTCCACCCCTCCTGGTTCCACCCTCCCACTCTCTCCCCTCCCTCTCCCACCCAGCCCACTCCTCTGATGTAGAGTATCATACATAACAGTCCCTTTCAGTTCAATAGTAATATGAGGGTTAAGAGCTTCCTCTTGCACTCTCTTCTTACATGGTAGAACCCCTAGGGCAAATTGTCCCCTTGATAGGTAACAAAGTCTATGTTCCTGATCTATTTGGTGTGTTGGTTGTAGGATAGCTATCTTGTACTATATGGCTAATATCCAATTATAAGTGAGTAGAAGCCATGTGCATCTTTCTGAGTCTGGGTTAGCTCATTCAGGATGAGCTTCTCTACTTTCATCCATTTGGCTTCAGATTGCATGATTTCCTTGTTTCTGATAGCTGAGCAGTATTCCATTGTGTAAATATACCACAAATTTTTTATCCATTTGTCAGTTGAGGGACATCTGGGTTGTTTCCAGTTTCTAGCTATTACACATAAGGCTGCTATGAACATAGATGAGGATATGTCCTTGCTGTTTGGTGAGGAATCGTTTGGGTGGATACCCAGAAATGGTATGACTGGGTCTTGAGGTACAGCTATTCCAAGTTTTCTAAGATATCACCAGACTGATTTCCATAGTGGTTGTACAAGTTTGCATTCCCACCAGCAATGGAGGAGTGTTCCCCTTTGTGAGTATCCCTCCACAACCTCACCGGGATATGCTGTCATTGAGTTTTTGATCTTAGCCATTCTGACAGGTGTGAGATGGAATCTCAGAGTTGTCTTGAGTTGCATTTCTCTGATGATTAAGGATGTTGAGCATTTCTTCAAATGTCTCACTGACATTAGAGATTCCTCCTTTGTGAATTTTTGATTGTAAGTCCAGCAATGAATAAATGGAACCTCATGAAACTGAAAAGCTTCTGTATAGCAAAGGACACTGTAACTAGAACAAAACCGCAACCTACAGATTGGGAAAAGTCTTTACCAACCACACTTCTAACAGAGGGCTAATATCCAACATTTATAAAGAACTCAAGAGATTAAACACTAAGTATTCCCCATCTCTTTTGATTAACGTTGGTTGAAAGTATATTTTTCTGGATACTAGAATGGCTACTCTAGCTTGCTTTTTGAGTCCATTTGCTTGGAATATCTTTTTCCAGTACTTTACTCTGAGATGATGTCTATGCTTTTTTGCTGAGGTGTGTTTCTTGTAAGCAATAGAATACTGGATTCTGTTTTAACATTTATTCTGTTAGCATGTGTCTTTTTATTGGGGAATTGAGACAATTGATGTTGAGGGATCACATAATTATACAGTTGCTCAAGAATGAAAACAAGGAATACTCAGTGGGAAACAACTTTCTCACCCAGCACCTCAAGGCCATCTCCCCTGGCAACTGTGCACCTCAAGGACATGCCAACATTTTCTTAAACAAAGTGCAAACATATAGGCCTTTCATACAGGAACAAAAGGCCATCCTGTTTTCAAATATGGTTATTCCATAGCTCACAGCTCATGGCTCCTCACACTGGATGTCAAATATGATAATGAAAATAAATTCATTAAATTTATAAAATTTACATTAAATATTCAAAATAAAATTTCAGTACAAAATTTTGGACTTATATTTCAATTTATTTATAATGTATAATCATCATTCATAATTTTTTCATAAAATACAGGCTATCCAATCAAATTTAATCATTCTGTAACATAAAGAATTGAACCACAAATATACATACATTTAGTGTCAACTTAAAACAAGTTACCTCAGCTCTACCTAGTTTCCAATTATTAGTAGCCAAATATGGAAATATGGACATAAGAATTTCATACTTCATTAGTTTTAAAGATGAAGTTTTTCATTAGTATAATATTTATGAAGTATGCAATTGTTCAATATTATCACTAATACTTACTAGTAAGCTATTTGAAATGTGGTCATGATGTAATTAATCTAAAGTCAGACTGGGTATAGTGACACATTCCTTTAATCACAGCATGAGGGAGGTAGAGGTGGGCAGATATTTGTGGGATTGAGACCAGCCTAATTCACACAGTGAGATTCAGTACAGCCCAAGCTACATAGTGAGACCATGTTAAAAAAAAAAACGATAAAAAAGAAAGCAAAAGATAAATATCTATATTCAAATAAAACTGGTTTCAAATCAAATTTATTTTCACTGTAACGTATTTTCTTAATCTTTCCTATTTAAAACTATTACTGTTTAAATGCCATTTTTCATTCTACTTTTGAATTAGTAATAACATATGAGTATATCTACCTTATTTTCTACAAAGAGGCTAACAACACACATTGCTTTTCAGGAGGGTAATAGGAAGAATAAATACTCTAGAAGGAAATTTTAATATACCATCACTTGGAAGAGAAATGTTGTCCTATCTGCAGAGCAATTTCCTTCAGGCTGAAGCATTCCAGCCTGGACAATCTCATGACACTCAAGAAGTAAATCAGTTCACAAATATCAGGTATTAGAAGATGCACCAAGAACACTAAAAAAGTTTTATAAAGCTGTAAATAGCTAAACGGTTGCTGTGGGAGGACACACACTAGCATACCTTCCTGGAAGAAATTCTAACCTGTTGAGCTTCCCGCAAGTCAGGCAAAGAGCCCTAAGGTTATCTTGAGTTGTCACATATGTTAGGGTGGACTTTTCAGTGATAAACCTTCACCTGTACTCCTAGTAATCTTTCACTCACATTCCTATAAGTAATACAACAAACCTACTGGATTGTATGTTCGACTTTGATATAGTAGTTACTTTGGTCTGTGATCAGTTCCCTGTCTGAGATGAATAGACATCTGTGTCCAGTCTTCCTAGGGAAAGTTTCACACATTAACACTATGAATATGCCACCTATCTCATATATATCTTTAAAAAAATCTTGTAAGTCCACAATGCAAATAGCAATCTGGTGCCAAGCCGTTTTGAAACAGCCCATATGAACATCTATTTTTAGTGTACCTTTTGCTTTGCTTATAAATACAGTAAACTTTCTGTCTGAATACCAAATTATTTTAGTTACAGAAAGGAATTAATAGGAGCCCTGTATCTATAATATCCTCACATGAGTTATGTTTTTCTCTATTGTCTTTCCATTTATTTATTTATTTATTGATTGATTGATTGATTGATCTATTTATTTATTTATTTATTATTTGGTCATATTTGATGTTGTGTTGTGTTGAGATTTCTCATTTTTATCCTATTTTGGTTCATCTTCTTTTCATGCATTAAATACCATCACTTATTTTTTTCCAGTTGCATGAGGTAACCTTTCTTCTGTTGGAAAAAAAGAAAAAACAACAACAAAATTAGCTACATTATGCTAGAGGAGGTTTTCCTATGCATTTTCCACCATGTAATTCATAAATGCCATAAAAAAGATACTGCGTCTTTTTTTCTTAACCTTTCTACATGCATATCCTAAAGCATCAATTCGGTTTGTTAAAGAAACTGAAATAAAAATATTTTCTTAAATTTCCATGTGTGCTCTTATTCCCTCTTATTTATGACCTCATTACCTTTGCTGATAGAGAACTAGCACAAGGGTTATTTTTGAATTTCAGGGTTTCAAGTTTTGTATATGATAAATTAGTTGTTTCCTCTCATATCTTTGAAAAAGTGCAAATGAACAACCAATGATGAATTAAAAAATGAGATATCTATCCAAAGGACACTTCTGTATTGGTTGTTCAATGCACCACACTCTTACTTCTGTGGTTGAATGATTCTTTTATTTAAGGTTACGATAAATAAGTGATATTTATTTGTAAAGGAATAAATTTTAATAGTTTTATAATAAGTATTCAATTTCAAATGTGGTTGAGTTAAATATTTTTGAAATGGAGAAATGTTCTTATGTTATCCCTGCCTAATGTAATCACAAAGGTCCACACAGAAAAAAGGGAAATGAGAGACTCAAAGAAAAAAATGAACAATGAATCAAGAGATTAGGGACAAAGAAAGAATTTGAAGGTGCTAACCTGCTGACTTTAAAGATGGAGGAAGGTGCAGGTGCTCAGAAGGAGGGAGAGAGGTGACTTTCACATGTTCAAAAGGCAAATAAATGGATTCTTTTATAGAATTCGGGATGAATGTATGCCTGTGAACACAGTGAAACTAGCCCCTATGAGATTTCAAACTCCAAGAAAAGTTTGTGGGAATGTGCTACAGCCTCAATAGGGAATAATACAGAAGGTGGGAAACTAATGCAAAGGGCAAACTGAACTGAGAACGAAAATGAAAAAGGGACTGTGATGTGAAAAGGAGACAGTGATGTTTTATAAAATTGCAAAGCATGGAGTTTTTCTGGGAAGCTGTAGACTTTCCAATAGTCCTTATAAGAGGCATCTACATGTTACAGATACATTATCTGTTGGTATTAAAATATCAAGAGATGTTATAGCTTAAGGTGCTGTAATATTTTCTTTTTACCTTTTCATATAAAGCATATTTTAAAGTGAAATTAATGAATATGTTAGAGTGCCAAGTTGTGAAATAGTGATCATTTTAAGACAAGTTATGAAGGAGCATATTTGTACCTGTGTGATTCTCCTTGATTATTAGCTTCATATGAGGTACACTCCATCATTAATGATCATTTGTGATCTTTCCCTGTTGTGAAATTTCAAATCTATTTGGAAAGTTATTCATAATATTTCATAGCTATATTTTCTTATAAAAAATTAATGATTTTAATATATCAGTGATCTTTCCAGTCTCCTAGGTTTCTCCATAGCACCGATTTGCACATCCATTCTTCTGTAACTACTGATAATTACATTCAAGCTTCATCTCTGTTACATACACATTATATGTGTTACACAAGGAATTTTGGAAACAGTGCATTGTCTTTCACGTAAAGTTCTTACATTTTAATTCACTCTAACAATGCTTTGTGTTTTATTGTTAACATCTAATCTTGCAATCCAATGTCGATGCCATATTTTTCTCTTACTACCAAGCAGGTGATTTCCTTTATTTTTCTTGTCATCCAACACATCCAACAGAAACCACATCAATATGCTTCCTGGGTCTCCAGAGTTAGATTATTTTTCTCTACTAAAACTGTACTGTACTTATCAATGCTCCAGCTAGCATCATTAACTTTGTCTTTTCTCCTTATTTTAAAAAATAGTTTTTTCTTCTATTATTTAAGTTAGATCCACAATAAACATGTTCTATTAATATGTTTCCTCTTTAAATGCCATTACCACCAAATAGCTAATTCTCAAATCTGAAAATTATTATTGGTGTCTTCTTTCCCAAAAATCTTAAATAAATTGTACTCACAATATATCTTATTTGTAAATTCAAAATAGCCATGAGTCAGTTTTGATATGGTTGCCATCACATCATCTTGTTTCCTTCTTTTTACCTTCTCTTATCATTAATGTATGGAGCTATTCTCCATTGAGAATTCCCCATGATCTTTTAGAAAATAAAGGTCACATCTGTGTCTTGCTTAAGTATCACAGTATGACTACATAGTACATAGACCAAAACACAGTTTTCCCTACCAGAAATGCATGGTTCTGCTGATCTACCCCTTGTCCCATCCCCAGGCTCATGTCTAGGTCTCACTTATTTCCAGGTTTATTGTCATCATTTCAGCTTTTATAGCATATTGAGCCATTTCTTTTTGTGGGAAATCCTCCACTTATCTTTAGGTCCTTGTGTGGAATGATTTCTGTTTAGGTTTTACTTGACTGCTTTCATCTAACACTAAAGTCTTACTTCAAGTTCCAGGGAAAAATTCTCTGTGTACCACCACAAAGCCCAACGTCTCACAATTATCTTTCTCTGCTTTAGGCTTGTGTGTGTGTGTTTGTGTGTGTGTGTGTGTGTGTGTGTGTGTGTGTGTGTGTGTTCTCAGTTTTTAGCTACAGTGAATGTCTCTTTTCTTATCTTTTAATTTGGTTCCTGTACTGGAAGAGAAATCAAGTAGGTTTCATTTTTCAATGAATACACTGTCAGCAGTGCCTAATACATGTAAACACTCAGTAATGGTTTGTGAGGAAGCAAATGAAGCCTTAACTTTCACCTGTTGCATTTGTTTCTCACATCAACAAAATGATAAATATTGTCATTTGAGAATTCCTGCACAGTTCTCCATCTCACTTTATATTCCTTCACACTGTCAAATATGCACTGTAGCATAGAGAATCATTATGCCAGCTACCTGAACCACTGACTTTATCCTGTCAGGATTCTTCTATTTCTCTTTATGTCCTAGTTTCTCTACTTTCCCCAGAAACTGCTTGTTTGAACTTGACTTCAAAGAACGTAAAAAAAAAAAAATCTTTTATTCTGTTCTCATTGTGTTCATTTTGTACACAATTCTTTTAAAACATCATTTGTGTGTGTGTGTTAGTTTTTAATATTTCCTATCACCTAATGTGTATTCTGTCCTAAGATTCACCAGCATGCATCTCCAAACAAATTGGCTTACCACTTACAAGTCCCTTTCAGTTCTTATTCTATTTAGATACCCTACACCATTTGAGTCATCTAGTCATGGTGCAGAATCAAGAAAGTTGTTATACTAAATACTTTTCTAAGGCAAATCTTTATAATGTAATATATAAATAGGTTTAAAAAGCACACATGTGTTACCCATATGTCTTATCAGTTAAGAGTGTGTGTTGGCTTTGTTCTAGTGGTGCTGCCTTGTAGGCCCCCAGTGTATGAGGAGGCTCTTTGCCCTCATATGACTGCTGAAATGGGGTGGGGGACTGTTATGTAGGGACACTCCACTCCAGAGGAGTGGGATGGAAGGGATAGGGGGTAGAGGGTGGGAGGGCTGGACTAGGAGGTGTCAGAAGGAGGAAACTGCGATGGAGATGTAACCCAAAGTAATAAATAAATATTTTTTAAAAAGAGTCTGTGTTGGTTAGTTTTATTTCAATTTGACACAAGTTGCAAGTTTTAGTCATCTGAGAGAAGGAAACACCAATTGAGAAACTACTTCTAGTTAGACAAGCCTGTAGAGCATTTTCTTATACTTAGTGATTTAATATGGGATGGTCCAGTTCATTTTGAGACCACACCTGGGGCTGATAGTCCTGTGTTCTACATGAAAGCAGGCTGAACAAACCATAAACTGAAAGCCAGTAAGCAGCACCTTTCCAAGGCTTCTGGATCAGCTCCTGTCTCTATGTTCCTGCCCTGTTTGAGCTTCTTCCCTGACTTCCTCCAAGAATGGATGGCAGTGTGGGAGTGTCAGTCACATGAACCCTTTCCTCCCCATCTTGCTTTTGGTAATGGTGTTTACGACATAAGTAGAAATCCTCACAAATACGGGGTTCAAACAGAGTTAAGATTCATTCTCTATTTTACAATCTGCCAATGCTGATGTCAAAGCATGCCCATTCAAAGTTTCCAGTAGAGAAGGAGTTACTTAGATTTCATTCAAGTTCTTGGTATAATTGCTTATCTCCATATATACGCCAAATACCCAAAACTTCCTAAACAGTGTTGATTGGAGGCTACCTCTGGGTCTAGAGGCAGTCCTATGGTTATTGCCAAAGAGATTTAAAAAAAAAACATAACGCATGGGGAACTTCTATCTGCAGTCTGGTAACATGAACTCATACATTAATTATGCTAATGTTAAGGGTATAACATTCTATATCTTCTGTCACGAGCTGTTGGTTAGAAGGGACTTTAAGGCCAGGCATCCACTATTGTGATTACATTTTTGGGACTGGTTGACTTGGTATTAATAATATCCAATCTTTCTATCAGATCATTCATGAAAATCTCAGTTTCATGGTTTATTTTATTTTATTTAAATAAATCACCAGGCTACCTGGATATATAAATGTAAAACAAAAAACTAATGTGATTTCCTGATTATATGTGTATATGTATATATGTATATATATTATAGCCATCACTGTAAACAAAATCAAGGTTATCAATTTTAGGTTGAGACTGATGGAGGTAATATGGAAATTAAAGAAAGAGAGAGAGAGAGAATTCCAATTTCTACAAAAAGAGAATTATTCTTTAATCAGAAGAATCGAAGGGCACCCATCTCTCCTCAAGGGTAGAAATTGTGTGTCCAGAGTCAGGGCCATTGGGGCTTTAGAAAGTAGAAAAGGGAACATTGGCAGATGAAGTTTTATTAGTAGTTTCAAGGCCTAAATGATACTACTATGTGTTCTCATTCATATGTTGCCTTTCTTGTCAGGAAGGTATATTTATGAATATGCCAAGTCAGGAGTTTCTCAGCTCCTTTGAGGTTCCTCGTTTTATGTCATTAACACTTCAATCATTTCTTAAAGTTTCAGAAGACACCCAGAGATGCATCAATATGCGACAAAAGAATTTCTTTCCTATGTTCTTACAGATGACTAACAATTCATGAGATACAATTTATGGTGTCAGCTATTTGTAGAAAATATTCTCCTACCCAAATTAAAGATTACTTCCAAAGTTGACATAAATGAAATTATTCTCATTCAAATAGTCCTTCTGTTTCCAATTGGACTCCAGCAATGAAACTCCACACTAAAGTTGATAGTGCTTGCAACCACAAATGCTTAAAATAAAAGAGAACAAAACGAAACAACAAACAAACAAACTGTGAATCGTTGTGCACCTTCCATGGTTGGGCGAACTTCCAGTTTATCCAAGCATATGAGGAAGCATTTATTCACCCATTGCATTTAATTTTCAAGTTAAAAATAGATAGTTTTGGATGTGAATAAAGCAGAATAAACTAACCTATTTTCATCTCCCTGTGTTTTTCCCTGTCATTGAGTGGTGGTGACCATTGATTTTGCTCCCAGTTTTCAGTTGTCTTAAATTGGGCGACACATACAGAAGAAGGTTTTTATTTGTTTGGAATTGATGAGAGAAAATAACTAAGCCTGAGACTGCAGGTAGCTGAGTCTGCTTAAGTGTTTTTCAGAAAACTCAGGTAAGAAGAGGCCATTGATTACCAGCATCAAAGTGGGAAAAGAGATATCCACATAGTTTACTTTTAAGAGGAGATTTGTTTTGATATTTTGTGCTAATATTTATAGAAATATTTGGTATGTTGATCAATAATATTTATAGATTGAGCAAATAGATCTCGAGAGGGATGTGAGATTTGTTAGGGTCCCCACTATTTCACAACATGAGAGATGACATCACACAACAGGAACATGTGCAAACGATACTATGTGAGAGGTAGAAAAGACAAGACAAAAGTCTCTGATTACTTATTTTACAAAGTATAATCTCAATAGTTAACCTAGTCCTTTACCAATTATATCAATCTTTTCAGAAGATTGTATCTGCATGACTTAATTTTATTTATTTTTAATCATTATTTTCTTTCATGGAAAATAGATTTTTTTATATAATATTAGTCTGATTATAGTTTCCCTTCCCTCTACTCCTGGCAGTGGCCATGCAGCATTTTCAGGGAACCACATCTACAGGAAATGGCAGCATCTTAAGGGAATGGCCAATGAGTGCTCAACTCCAAGTGGCAATGCCCATGGAAACCCCTTCCCACTTAGGAAGGACCTGTGGTGAATATTGGTGGCCTCTATATTTTACCTAGGTTCTGTATGCTTCAAGCTCTCCTTTCTTTTACTGTTCTGTTTATACTCATAGGGATATTTAGTTTTACTTTGTTCACTTTGTTGATCAAGGACAAGGCTGGAATCACACAGGCTGAAAGCCCCATCCATATTTTTCTCAAAACTGTTTCAAGGGGAAAAGCCCTCTTATCCTCCCTTGGCTTCTTTTGATCTTCCACATGTGACCATTAATCCTGGGTATTTTAGGACAGGTAATCATGTCCCTAGAAAAACATCTATAGTCACACTGAGTAAGCCTGTAGTAGTGTGGAGAGCAGAGGTTCCTGTGAGTATAACTGTTCTTAGGAAGCTGTGTCTGATCACCAGAGACTTAAAGAAAATGGGGAAGCCAATAGACACATAAAAAATGGATCTTGGAAATATGATATGAGAATTGATGGGTGCATATCAGGAAAGGTTGCTTGATACAATGAGCACATCTCTGTCTGGAATTTAAGAAATCATGAAAAAGGGGTGCTCTTTGATGACTATGCTTATACCCACAAATGGTTAATCTCTTTCACCTTGCACAACTATGCTATTGCATTTGCTGCCAGCTGAGTATATGCTCATATCCACAGGACATACCTGGCTAGACACTTACTTTTGGCTTGTTGAAATTGTACTTTTAGTGCAAAATATGGTTGGGGGGGTGACCAACACAGCAGGAGGGGAAAGGAGGAATGGAAACTATTGGGGAACATAGAAATGATGAGGCTCTTGTAATGCTGATGTTATGATTTCTTAAAAAAAATAATAACACTGCTCAGGTGAGCAGGCAAGTGACTGTATAAATAAAGTCAGCTGAAACTATTAGGGACCACTTGCTTGAATGGCAACTGGTGGTCAGTGTCTTCCTTTCGCTGATCTGTCCTCAGTTTCAGAACACTGCTATAGCCCTGTAACCAGCATACTACTCCAAATTCCTTTCCTACACCCCATTTTTTGTTTCTAATTAGAAAATAAAAGGTCTACTTGTATATGGCAGATGGTCTTTTTGATGTGTACTGGATTCAGTTTTTGAGTATTTTATTGAGTATTCTTGCATCTATATTCATAAGGAAAATTGGTCTGTAATTTTCTTTCTCTGTTGAGTCCATGTCTTTTACCAACACTTCCTGAACAGAACACAAATAGCTCAGACCAACAATCAATAAGGGTGAGAGGGTAGGAGGGTGGGGCTGGAAGGGGTGGAGGGAGAGGGCTGTGATGGAGATGTAACTTGAAGTAATAAATAAACATTAAAAAAAAAGGCATGGACCCCTGAATTGGGGCAAATGATGAATGATCAGGAACTCAAGAATGATGCAATTGCAAGAGGTTTTATTTAACCATCATGCTGGGGTCATCCTTAAAGCTTCTCCATGTAAGGAGAAGGAGGAGATCCTATGTAAAAATCTCAGTTCAGATTAAATACATTGGAGCAAGGCAGAATCAGGCATCATCAAGCAACAGTGGTTTCATTGGTTAGCATCACTGTCTCTACATTGTTTGGTGCTGGCTAAAGGGTGAGGAACCTGACTGGGGGCTAGGAACTTGGTCTCCTAGTGACAGTTAGGGAACTTCCAAACTCAGGGGGATAGTATTTTTCTATTCTCTGTTACTCTAGGAACTGGCTGTTCCCAAATGTGGAAATGGAAACTTAAAAACTTAGGCCTGTTGTGACCTCAAGAGGCTGACTAAAGTTTGGTCATGTAAACTTTGGTCCTAACAGAAGTTGTCCCAATGAATTCCAGACTTTCTTCTACTTTGTCTTTTATTAGATTTAGTTTGCCAGTTTTATGTTGAGGTCTTTGATCTACTTTGACTTATGTTTTGTTCAGGGTTATAAATGTGGGTTTATTTTCATTCTTCTACATGTGACATTCAGTTAGACCAGCACCATTTGCTGAAGATGCTTTCCTTTTTCCATTGCATGGTTTTGGCTTCTTTGTCTAAAATTAAGTGATCATAGGTTTGTGGATTTATTTCTGGGTCTTTGATTTGATTCCATTGATAAATTGGTATGTTTCTATGCCAGGATCTTGCTGTTTTTATTACTATTGCTCTGTAGTACTGCTAGAAATCCAGGATGGTGATACTTCAAGGTGTTCTTTTATTGTTCAGGATTGATTTAGCTATTCTGTTTTGTTGTTTGTTGGTTTTTGGGTTTTTTTGTTTTTTTGTTTGTTTTTTTTTTTTTTGCTTTGCATAAGAAGTTCAGAATTGTTCTTTCAAGGTTTGTAAAGAATTTTGTTGGTATTTTGATAGGAATTACATTGAATCTATTTATTGCCTTTGGTAGGATGGCCATTTTTATTATGTTGATTCTACCTATCTGTAGAGAGCTGCGAAGTGCCGCACCCTAAAGATGGCGCTGGTCTCCGCCTTCCACCAGCCCAACGGTGAGCTCTCTCTATGATAATAAGTTCATATTTGGCAAAGACCGCTGATCTGGCTTGCTTCCGCATATGTAAGCCTCTAAGATAGCACCACTTGGCTTTACTTGACTGGCTGTTCATTTAGTATTTAGCCTGTGGGTTGGGTCTGCCCAGGCATTCGGAATTCGGAATTCAGAAGACTGTTTTCAAGGGACCTGAATAAACTGCTGGAGAAGAGCTTTTGTGAGTTGCGTCATCCTTGCTGGTCGAGGGGGGATGCGACAGGTGGTGGCCCGTACGGGGACCCAGAAAAGACTCAGAACTCCTGCAGTCAGGGGAAGCGCTGGTAAGTTCCTGGGATAAATCAGGACAATAAAGTTTCGTGGAGATAGCGAACAAAAGGTAAAGTTTCGCGGAGATAGCGAACAAAAGGTAAAGTTTCGCGGAGATTGCGAACAAAAAGTAAAGTTTCGCGGAGATAGCGACCAAAAGGTAAAGTTTCGCGGAGATTGCGAACAAAAGGTAAAGTTTCGCGGGAAGTTGCGAACTATAATGTCTCCGGGAGGGAGCAATAAGGACCTCGGTAAAGAGGCAATAAGGTCTCCGGAGGGAGCAATAAGTACCTCGGTAAAGAGGCAATAAGGTCTCCGGGAGGGAGCAATAAAGTTCCGTGATTCGGACGAGTAGAAGACACAACTGGCAGAGCAAGGTGAGGAAAGCAGAGAGTGCCTCACAGAAATGGAGCAAATGCTGGCCTTGCCTTTATCAGTTGCTGGGAGAAGCTTGGGAGAGATCTTGGATTTTGCCTGGGAGCAAAGTACATTTCAGGGAGGAGCATGGCCTATTTGGAGACTTGTTCGGAGTTGTTTAGGAGATCAGAGATATTACAAGGCAGTGGAAAAAGGACAAAAGGCATTAGAACAGTTAAAAGAGGAGCGCTTGGTCAAATCTGGGAAAGATACTTTGGAAGAGGATAGCTCAGAGTTTAAAGAGGAACTTAAAATGTTAACAAAGAAAATGGAGAAGTCATCTTTGAGGAAGAGTTCTGACTGCACCCGGATAGAGCCCTCAGGTCCGGGGCCGCCTGTGCTGGCCCCGCCTTCATATAATGAGACTTCCCCTCTGAGTGATCCTAGTGGGCAGTCATTCTGTCCAAATGTCTGGAGGGAAGTGAGACATGAGCTGTACTACCCTGTCTTTCAGGATGGAGGGGGAAAATCGTTATCATGAACCTCTCGATTTTAAGGTAATTAAAGCACTCGCTGAGTCTGTCCACACTTATGGGATTAATGCTGCTTTCACTGTAGCTCAGGTGGAAGCTATTAGTCATTATTGCATGACTCCTAGTGACTGGATGAGCTTGGCACATGCCTGCCTGTCCTCTGGGCAGTATTTAGATTGGAAGGCTTTCTTGATTGAGTTTGCTAATGAACAAGCTGCTGCTAATCGTGCAGCAGAAAACCCAGCCTGGGATGTGGTCATGCTTCTTGGACAAGGTCGATATGCTCAACAACAAACTGGGTATCTGGCTCCGGTGTTTGAGCAAATCAATTTAATCGCAACCAGAGCTTGGAAATCATTGCCTAACAAAGGGGAAGTGAATGGCAATCTAACCAAGGTTATTCAGGATTCCCTGGAGCCTTTCTCAGACTGCATGGCTATAATGGTTGAAGCAGCTGGAAGGGTATTTGGAGACCCTGATTTGGCAATGCCCTTAATTAAACAACTTGTGTATGAGCAATGTACAAAGGAGTGTAAAACAGCTATCACCCCTTATAAGAACAAGGGGTTGGAAGCCTGGATGTCTCAATGCAGACTGCCGCTACCTTGAATAATTTGTCAGCCAATGTAGCCACGGCCTTGGATGTATTGTGGCAGGTGGCCCAGATTGGCTGTGAGTGGAAAATGACTGGTTTGTGTGTGACCTCTGTGCCATATCAAAATTATACTGTAGCTGCAAATTTGTCTAAGCAACTCTCTCAGTATCTTACAGGAAATTGGTCTGGCGAGTTTGATAAGCTGATGCAGAATCTGAGAACTGCCATCGTGCATGTGAATTCCACCCGGGTTGATATCTCTGTTGCTGAAGGACTGTCGACATGGATCCTCCGAGCCATGAATCATCTGAGGGAATTGGTGCCCTAGGAGGCATGCTCTTCCTAGTCAGTTTCATTGCCCTATGGTGTATCTGTAAGATGAGGATTTCACAGAGGAGAAGTAATGCCATGCTGGTGCAAGCCTTTGCTGCCTTGGAGGCTAGACAGCCACGCTGGGCACCTTTTTGTAGAGGATCCACAGGAGAGGAAGGACCTTTTCCCTGGACTGGATGTCAGGAGTGCAGAGCAGTTTGGGTTCAACAAGATTATTTTTCCTTTAGCCCCATGATTAGTAATATAGTGAATAAGTCTTGTACAGGAATGCTTGATATATCTACTAGGGATCCTCAGCAGACTGCCACCAATCCTTTTGATTTGTGGCTTTTGTGTGGAGTAAATGGAAGTTAAATGGACTTGGGACCTGTCATTATGCTTGGGGGAGGAATTTATCAAAGAGGTAATTTTTCCCTAGGGTCCGCTACCAATCTGGATTTCTCTAGCAGTAGTGGCTCTGGTACTTGGAATTCTTTATTTCATTCTTACCACAACAAAAACTTTTCAGCTTCGCCAATATGTCTCTGGCCTCCTTTTCTGTGGATTGTAAGTAATGGGAGTGCATCCTTGGGTGAAGAAAAGTTAGTATGCACTCCAGGTACATGTTTTTATGCCCTATGCTGGAATGCCACAGCCTTTCCTGTGGCTGTGGTGACTAGAATGCCTCGATATGTACCAGTTCCTGTAGAGGCCCCTAATACCATGATGCTATTCAGGTTTAAAAGAGATTTTGGCATCACTGCAGCTATTGTTACTGCTATCACTGTTGCTGCTGTGGGAGCTACTGCCTCAGCAATTGCCTTGTCTAGTTCTATACAGACTGCCAATGCCTTGAGTAACATCTCAGCCACTGTGGCACAGGCATTGGATACTCAGACCTCTATGAATTCTCATCTCAAAGGAGGTCTTATGATAGTTAATCAATGCATAGATTTAATACAAGAACAGATTGATTCTCTTTGGCAACTAGCACAATTGGGGTGTGAGTGGAAATTGCAAGGTTTGTGTGTTACTTCCGTGCAGAATCAAAATTTTACAAAGGCTGCTAATTTGTCTAGACAATTGTCAAAGTTCCTCTTACAGGATTGGTTGGCTGAATTTGAAAATTTGATGAGAGAGCTGAGAGCGACAATCATCCACATCAACTCCACTCGGGTGGGTCTGAGCCTGGCTACTGGCTTGACTTCCTGGATACAGACGGCTATGGATCATCTTAAGGAGTGGGCGGGCGTAGGCTCTTTGGCGATACTAATGATACTAGCCTCTCTGGTTTGCCTATGGTGCATCTACAAAATGAGAGCCACACAAAAGCGTAATGCAGCCATGATTATACAAGCCCTTGTCGCCATTGAGGCGGGCCAGTCCCCTCAGGCATGGCTCGCTGCCGTGAAGTAAATCTTCACTAAGGATAGTCCCTGCCCACTGAGGTATTCGTTCCATGGATATCAGGGTCTGGCAAGTCAGTGACGGAGTTGACGGGTAAGTCTCGGCCACCTAAGACAGGGCAGTCCCGAGTGGGGAGGCTGACACAGAGATGGGTAAGAGTTTGAGCACCGCCCTTCTACAGGCTCAGGCCCACCGTGAGATCCCCAGATAGAAGGATTACGAAGCCTTTCCAGGGACTTTTACCAACTTTAGAAAAAATAAAAAAGGAGGAACTGTAGAGAGCTGCGAAGTGCCGTGCCCTAAAGATGGCGCTGGTCTCTGCCTTCCACCAGCCCGACGGTGAGCGCTCTCTATGATAATAAGTTCATATTTGGCAAAGACCGCTGATCTGGCTTGCTTCCGCATACGTAGGCCTCTAAGATAGCACCACTTGGCTTTACTTGACTGGCTGTTCATTTAGTATTTAGCCTGTGGGTTGGGTCTGCCCAGGCATTCGGAATTCGGAATTCAGAAGACTGTTTTCAAGGGACCTGAATAAACTGCTGGAGAAGAGCTTTTGTGAGTTGCGTCATCCTTGCTGGTCGAGGGGGGACGCGACACCTATCCATGAGTATGGAAGATATTTTCATCTTCTAATATCTGCTTCAATTTCTTTGTTCAGGGACTTGAAGATCTTGTGGTACAAATCTATCACTTGCTTGGTTAGAATTACTCAATTTTGGTGACTTTTAATAACTGCTTCTATTTCTTTTGGGCTTATAGGTCAATTTAAGTTCTGTTTTGGATCTTGATTTAACTTTGATATCTATTGAAAAAATTATCTATTTCTTTTACATTTTCTAATTTTATGAAGTATAGATGATTTTTAATGTATGACCTAATGATTTTTTTTATTTCCTTGGTATCCATTGTTATGCTCTCCAATTTTTATTAATTTTGATATACTCTCTCCATGTGTTAGATAGTTTTGATAAGCTTGTCTATCTCGTTGATTTTCTCAAAGAACCAGATCTTTCTTTCATTGGTTCTTCATATTATTTTCTTTGTTTCTGCTATGTCGATTTTGCCTCTCAGTTTGACTGTTTCCTGCTATGTCCTTCTCTTAGGTGTGATCATTTTACTATTTTTCTTGTTCTAGAACTTTCAGGTGTGCTGTAAAATTGCTAGTATGAGATCTCTACAATTTCTTTATGTAAGCATTTAATTCTATAAACTTTCCTCTTAGGACCACGTTCATTGAGTCCCATAGCTTTCAGTATATTATGTATTCATTTTCATTGAATTCTAGAAAGTCTTTCTTTTTTCTTTTCTTTATGTTTGACCCATTTTTCATGAGGAGAGAGTTCTTAAGTTTGTATGAGTTTCTTGGCTTTCTGTTGTTTTTGTGGTGAAATCTTGCTTCAGTCTGTGGTGGTCTGATACAGTGCAGGAGCTTATTTCAATTTTCTTGAATATGGTGAGACTTGCTTTGTGACCAAGTATGGTGTCAATTTTGGAGAAAGTTCTCTGAGTTGCTAAGAAGAAAGAATATTCTTTTGAGTTTGGATGAAATGTTCTGTAAATATCTCTTATGGCTATTTGGTTTATAATGTCTGTTAGTTTCAGTATTTCTCTGTTTAGTTATTGGCTTCATGACCTATTTGCTTGTGAGAGTCAGGTACTGAAGTTTCCCACTATTGACCCTATTGTAATGGTCATTGTGTGATTTAAGATTTAGCAAAGTTTCTTTTACAAATGTGTGTGCCCTTACATTTGGGATATAGATGTTAAGAATTGAAAGATGATCTTTGTGGACTTTTGATTAGTATGAAGTATTCTTGCTTGTCTATTTTGCTTTGCTTTGCTTTGAAGTATATATTGTTAAATATTAAGATCATTACACCATCTTGTTTTTAAAGGTCCATTTTCTTATTCCCAGAGATTCAGGAATGGTCCAACATATGAAAATAAATGTAATATACCATACAAGCAAACATAAAGAAAAAAGAAAACACATGATCATCTGATTAGATGCTGAAAAACCCTTTGACAGATATAACACCTCTTCAAGATAAAAGTCTTGGAGAGATTACAGGTGCAAGGAATACACCTCAATCTAATAAAGGAAATTTAACAGCAAGCCTATCACCAAAGTCAAATTAAATGGAACGAAACTCAAAGCAATTCCACTAAAATTATGAATGAGATAAGTCTTCCACCCTCCATATTTTTCAATGTAGTTCTTGAAATTCTAGGTAGAAGCATGCTATAATCCACATACCCAGAAAGTGTAGTTAATAAAGAGAGCTTTAAAGGGAAAGCATGGATTTCCCTGGGGTGATGATTTTGCAGAAGTATAGGGCAGGGGACATGAGAGGTCAGTTGGGGAGGTGGAATTGAGAGAGTAAGTATAGGAAGAGATGACAGGAATTGAAGGGCTCTTGTTGGAAGAGATGTGGAAACCTAGTGCAGTAGAAACTTTCAGAATTTCTCAAAGGTGACCCTAGTGAAGCCTCCCACTAATGGAGAATACAGAACTGGAACTGGCCATCTTCTATTACCTATGCAACTCCCAGTGGTGAGACTGGGACAGCAACCTAGCCACAAAATATTCAATCTACAATCTATCCTGCCTGGAAGATTTGTTGGGGCAACAGAGGCACAGAACTTTTGGGAATGACCAACCAGTGACTGGTTTAATTTGTGACAATGCCATGAAAGGGAGTCCATGGCTGACATTGCCTGCCATTAAGGGGGCATGACCAACAACTGGGAGCTGGAGAACTCAGAGACCCAAGAAAGAAAAAAAAATCAATAAAAATGATTACTAATGATATTCTGTTATACTTATAATTCAGTCTCCAGAAAAATTGTCATCAGAGAGACTATCTCAAGCTGCAGATGGAAGAATAAGCAAAGATTCACAACAGACATTAAGCAGAGAGAAAACCCAAATTTGAGATCTCCACCAGGTCCCTCCTGATGGAGAAATGTGGGAAACACCACAGAAATGAGGGAGGAAAAAATTGTAAGAGCCAGAAGTGTCAAGAACACCAGAAGAACACAGCCCACAGAATAAACTAAGCAGGACCCATAGGGCTGTACAGAGACTGTCATGGAGATCACAGAGCCTGTGTGGATCTGTTCTAAGACCTCTGAAAATATAGTATGGTTGTTTGGTTGGTGTATTTGTGTTTTTGAGGATCTTTTAAAGAGTGTGAATGGGGTATCTCTGACTCTTTTGCCTGCTCTTGTGTCCCCATTCCTACTACTGGGTTGCTTTTTCCAGACCTCATATCAGGGTTTTTGCCTAGTCTTATCTTAACTTGTTATGCTGTGTTTGGTTGATATCCCTGGGAGACTTGCTCTTTTCTGGAGGAAAATGAATGAGTTGTGGATCTGGGGGAAAGAGGACATGGGGTGCTGGGAGCAGTGGGGAGAGTAAAAATTATGGTTGGGGTGTATTTTATTAGAAAATGTAAACACCTGTGTTTAGCAGGTGAAGATAAATTAAGCAAAGTAAGCTGATATAGCACAAGGAATTAAACAAAGCTGGCTGGAGGGACAACAGCAAGACTAAGGCTGTGATGGTTTTATAGAGAGCAATCAGACTTTTTATACTCTTACCAGAAACACAATATAGTGGCAATTGACAGGATCAATATAATTGTAGGTGTCGGGATACAATGATGTTTACCAACTTTATAGGATATCCAAGATTACTGTCTAAGACCAATTGTCCTGTTAATCTTTCATGTTGCCTTTATTTCCAAGGGAACATACAGAGAAAAACAAAATGGCCCAAATATTTCACTGCCTGAAGTGTCTTGGTTTCTCAGGAACCAAGTACTGAAACCTGGAAAAGCTATGACACATGTCTCTCACATTTCCAACTCCATGGTTTCTGGTAAGAGAAGAAAAAAAAGGCTTCTAAGATCTACTAATGAAATAAAATAAAAACATTAAAATGTGATAAAACAGAAGAAAGAGAATTAAAGAAAAGCAAAAGAAACAGGTACAGACCCAGAACCTGCACTCGGGATTCCTACAAACAAACAAACAAAAAACAAAAACAAAAACAAAACACAGAAAACAAACAAACAAGTAAGCAAACAAACAACCCCCCACACAAAAAAACAGAATCCATAAAGGACTTGTAGGGGAAAAAATGCCCTCACATGACATTATGAGACAAGAATCCTCAGAAAATGTCACTAAGTTTATTTCCTATGGACCAGCTTCTGTTTTGCATGTGAACTACAATTAAGAGTACTTTGTATCTCAAGTATGTCTCCCTAGAAGAAAAACACATTTTCATTTGCAAGTGGCATTCTCTGTATAATGTCTTACTGTGATCTCTGCATGTGTTGTCATCTACTGCAGGAAGAAGCTTATTTGATGATGGCTGAGCAAGGTATTGATCTACAAGTACAGTAGAATGTCAGGATTTCTTTTATGGCTATGTTCTTTTTAGTAGAACAATAGTATTTAGTTTTACACCAGGTCCCTAGACAAACTAGTCTCAGGTACTTAGTCAGTCCATGAGTGTCTGGTATAGGTTCTATCTCCTAGGGTCAGCTTTCAGTCAAATCAGATATTGGTTGTTTATTCCCACAAGCTTTATGCCACCATTGCACTATTATGTCTTCCAGGCAAGACACCAGTGTTTTGTAGCCAGGCTGGTTTTTATTTCTCCTATGGTAGCCTACAGAGTACCTCTGAGTACTCAGACACTAGCCCATTCTGGTGAAGACTAGGTAGACACCAACCAGCACGTTTCCCTTATAGCAGTCACAGAACATCTCCCAGTACTAAGACACTAGCCCATAGCAGTGAATACTAGGTAGGCACCATCTCAACTTTTCTGTGTTCAATGGGTTGTGTGGGTGTTGCCTTTAGCAATTGGGCCTTGCCACTACCAGACTGTTAAGAAAAACCTATAGTCCTGGTTTCTTTGGATGTTTTCAGTGAAACAATTTGGCCAAAAACTCAATTAGATATAACCCATTCCTCAAACTGGAACCTTTATTTAATGATGAAATATCCAGTTGGGGCTTTGCCTCTCTCATTATGTGATAATTTCATTTAAATCATCTTAATAAATTCATATGTTTTAGAGAGCTTTTATTGTATTAGGTGTTTATACTAGCCTTCAAATGGCCTTGGGTTTTTGCTTTCTCTTTTTATATTCTGCCTGATCCTCCACTTCCCTCGATGATTAAGCCTTCTTTTTCAGGACTCTGTAAGTCCATATGCCCAAAAATAACTATATATTCTATTTCACTTCCCTAGGGAGGTCAATTTGTCTCCCTCATGTTTTACACAATACCTAAAATCTGGGGTTCTACAGACTATGCTTTGTTTATCATTGATTTATCAGCTAATATCTACTTATAATTGAGTATGTGCTATATTTGTCATTCTGACTCTCTCAGAAAGTTACCCCTCTCAGCATGATTTTTTTCTAGTTCCATCCATTTATCTGAAATTCCAAGTTTTCATTTTTTTAACAGCTGAATAATGTTCCATTCTGTAAATGTACCATGTTTTCTTTATCCACTGTTTTACTGAGGGACATCTAGTTTGTTTCTAGTTTCTGGAAATTATGAATAAAGCCACTAAGAACATAACTGAGCAACTGTCTTTGTGGTAGAAGGGGATGTCCTTAGGATATATTCCCAAGAGTGGTATTGCTGGATCTTGAGGTAAATTGATTCCAACATCTTCATGAGGAAACAGTACACTAATTGTTTTAGCAACTGCAAATTTGTATCCCACCACCAATGAAAGACAGTTTCCCTTACTCTATATCCTCTCCAGCATGAACTATTGTAGTTATTTGTTCTATTGCCATTTTGGGAGGTGTAAGATGAAGTCAAAAGGTAGTTTTGCATTTCTCAGATGACTAAGGATGTGGAACATATCTTTATGTGTTTCCCTGCCATTTGAGTTTTATCTTTTGGGAATTCTTTGTTTGGATCTGTACCCCATTTTTAATTACATTATTTGTTTCCTTTTCTTTTTCCTTTATTTTTTTATTTCTTCAAGTTACATCTCAATTGCAGTCCCCTCCCTATTCGACACTCCAGTCCTACCCTCCCACCCTCAACCCCCCATTCTCTTCCCCCTTTTTTTTAAGTTTAAGGTATATCTTATTTCCCCCTACAGTTTCCCTTTTCAGTCCAACAAATGGCTCTTTCTCTTATAATAATAGATACAATACAAAACAACAGAGGTAATTAGGCCACAGTTATGAGGGTTATATGGCTTAGCGTACATTCCCAATGTCCAGTCCATATGTATTTGGCCACTGACTTTAACATTCTACTATCTAACCATCTCCATGAGTTTAAAGTTCAATATCTAACTCAACATTCATACTAACTTGCAACACAATTTTAAAAGTATCTTCTTAGATCTATAACACTCTCTTGACTCCTAAACAACTCAAAATTTAATTATGAGACTCTAGTGATCTGTTTTTCAACCACCTCAGAGACCTGAGAGGGATAAACATATCTGATTTTATAGGAAGTACAGGGTCTGCAGCTTCCAAAACTAAGAAATGACATACCAGTGCCTGCCTGGACAGTTCCCATTTTCTCTCCATACATTACAGCATCGATCTTCAGTCATTTGGCCCCATTTCTCTGACATTGATTGTAGAGCAGGGGTTATGAAGGACTTACCTACCCTGTCTTGGCAGAGCTAGGCTGTCGACTTACCTGCTTCCAGGGTTTGTCCTTTTTGGACAGCATTCTGTGTACAATTGGAGCAAGGGGCTTTTCCTACCAAGAGATAGGCTTGCCATTGGGTATACACCCAAATGCCTCTTCACGGAATCATAAGGAAGTTTCATTGTTCCTGATAGATGAATAATATTCCATTGTGTAGATGTACCACAGTTTTTTAACCCATTCTTCAGTTGAGGGACATCTGGGTTGTTTCCAGGTTCTAACTATTACTATAATAGAATTATCTCCTACTGGAGATTCTTCAATGCTCATCTTCTATTTGGAGTAGAATAGCTGGTGCTGTCAGGAGTTGATATGTCTCCATATAAAATAAAATCTAAAGTTATGAAAACATCTTTGAATGCCATATTCTGCAGATCTCTTGAGGTTTTTGAAGAGGCCCTATCTATCTCTTCTATTAGGGTAAGCAGATGTTGCTTGTCTCTTAGCAGCTTTATTTCTGATTAGCTTAGAAAATAACTATAATAGGCTGTCATAGTACCTAACAGAATGTCTGGCTTACATAACCATTAGTTTGCATTTCTTAATTATCCTAACAGTTTATGACAATTAGTAGTAAAAGGCCAAAACATCACATTTCTTTTTTTTTCTTTACCTCCTAACCCTTCCATATCATTTCTCTGGGGTGGGGTGTCCTTATATAACAGTCCCTCATCTCAGTTGAGAGTTCGTATGAGGGCCAAGAGCCTCCTCATTCACTGGGGGTCTACGAGGCAGTACCATCAGTGAAAAGTGTCTCATTGCCCGGGAGAGAGAACTAAAAAACAAACAAACAAATAAGCAGACAAATAGATAAAAAAGACTAAAAAATAGAAAAATTATATAAAAATCTATAAAAAATAAAAAGTCTATGTCCAAGTTCCCTTTGGTTTGTTTGTTGTAGTATCGATACCTTCTACTATATAGCTAAAATCCTACTATAAGTCAATAGATGCCATATGCGTCCTTCTGAATCTGGGTTAGCTCACTCAGGATGAGCTTTTCCAGTTCCATCCATTTGGCTGCAAATTGCACAATTTCATTGTTCCTGATAGATGAATAATATTCCATTGTGTAGATGTACCACAGTTTTTTAACCCATTCTTCAGTTGAGGGACATCTGGGTTGTTTCCAATTTCTAGCTATTACAAATAAGTCTGCTATGAACATAGATGAGGAAACTTCCTTATGATTCCATGAAGAGGCATTTGGGTGTATACCCAGAAGTTGTATGGCTGGGTCCTGAGGCAAAGCTATTCCACGTTTTCTAAGATATCACCAGACTGACCTCCATAGTGGTTGCACAAGCCTGCACTCCCACCAGCAATGGAGTAGGGTACCCTTTCTCCACACCCTCACCAGCATGTGCTGTCATTTGAGCTTTTGATCTTAGCCATTCTGACAGGTGTGAGATGGAATCTCAGAGTCATCTTGAGTTGCATTTCTCTGATGATTAAGGATTTTGAGCATTTCTTCAAGTGTCTCTCAGCCATTAGGGATTCCTCCTTTGTGAATTCTCTATTTAGCTCTGTCCCCCATTTTTTGATTGGATTATTTGCTTTCTTGGCATTTAATTTCTTGAGTTCTTTGTAAATTTTGGATATGAGCCCTCTGTCAGATGTGGGGTTGTTTTCTTATTATCCACTTTTTTGAGTTCTTTATATAATTTGGATATGACCTCTCTATCGGGTGTGTAGGTTCAAAAAAAAATTCCCATTCTTTTGGATGGCAGGAGCTATTCAATTTCATGAGGGCCCATTTATTAGTTACTGATCTTAATGCCTGCAGTATTGGTGTTCTGTTCAGAAATATTTTCATGTGCCAATGAGATCAAGCCTATTCTACATTTTCTCTTCTATCAATGTCAGTTTATCTGGGCTTGTGTTCAGTTTTTTGATCCATCTGAAGTTGAGTTTTTTGCTGGGTCCTAAGTATGGCTCTATTTGGATTCATCTATATGTAGCCTTCAAGTCTCATCAGCACAGTTTGTTGAAGATGCTGTCTTTTTTTTCCCCACAGTATGTATTACTGGCTTCTTTGTCAAAACTCATGTGTCCATACGTGTGCAAGTTTGTTTCTGGATGTTCAGGTCTATTTCATTGATCAAAGTATTCTTTTTTTGTCAAGACAATGATGTTTTTATTACTATTGTTCTATAGTATAGTTAGATATCAGGAGCAGTGATATCTCCAGCAGTAATATTATTTCTCAGAATTTCTTCAACTATCCTGGATTTTTAAAGATTCCATATGAAGGTGAAAATTGACCTTTCAAGATATGTGAAAAATTATGTTGGCATTTTGATGGGGATTGCACTGAATCTGTAAATTAATTTTGGTAGGATGGTGGTGTTTTTTTGTTGTTGTTGTTGTTTTGTTTTGTTTGTTTATTTTTTACTATGCCTACCTATCCACAGCACAGGAGTTTTTTCCATCTTCTGATAATGTTCTTCAAATTTATTCTTCAGTATCTTAATGTTTTATAATACAAATCTTTCACTTGCTTTGCTAAGGTTACCCAAGACGTTTTATATTATTTGAGACTATTTTAAAATATGTTGTTTCCCTCATTTCTTTCTTAGTCTTGATTTAATTTGAATATAAGACATCAATCATTTTTTGAGTTACTGTTTTATTCAGTTACTTTACTGAAAATATTTGTCAGCAAAAGATGTACTTTTAAACTATCTATTTATTGTAGTATTAATATGTCTACCTCCCTTCCATCCCACTGACCTGAGAGTGTGGAGAAAGGATATTAAAAGAGACAGAAGGTGTAGACCTCTTTAGATATAGGTCCTTGGAGCGATTAATCAGGATTCTGGCAGTCCAGCCAAACAATATACACAGAAACAGGTACAAGCAGCATTACAAACCAGCAGCAGTTTATTTGAGGTCTGGGCCCCGATCTTCATCCTTGAAGGCAAGAGTAAGTCTTGGGAAAAGCAAATCTCAAAGTGTTGTCTGGAGCATTTTGAAGAGAAGCAGTGATGAGAAGCAATGCCAAGCAAAAGCTCTTCTGTATTTCTGGGGTTTCTAATGATACCCCCTTAAAATCCACACAAAGATATTTTCTAATTGGTCAAAAATAACACCCAACCACATGAGATACTTTACTCTTGACCAAAATCACACACTCTCCAAGTAGTCTGTCCATCAAGGATGTTTTCTTGCAAAAAGCATGTTCCCTGTGTATGATAGTTTCCGGTTGGCAAAATGCCACATGTTCTTATGTTTTTCAGCCCTCTCATGAGTCTGCTTTTCATGAGAGGGCATGAAAAACATCCTACCATTGAGCCCAAAATAAAAAACACAATTATTCAACACAATTTTGTTTTTAAAAAAATCAAAACTAGCCGGGTGTGGTGGCGCACGCCTTTAATCCCAGCACTCGGGAAGCAGAGGCAGGCGGATCTCTGTGAGTTCAAGGCCAGCCTGGTCTACAAAGTGAGTCCAGGACAGTCAAGGATACACAGAGAAACCCTGTCTCAAAAAAAAAAAAACAAAACAAAAATACAACAACAACAAAAATAAATAAAAAATCAAAACTTCCACCACAGTCAGCTACAGGATTTTCTCTGTGTAAATTTTAGGGTCATTTATTTATACTATCATATCATTCACTAACAAAGGAAGCCTCATTTATTTATTCCAATTTGCATCCCTTTGTTCTCCTGCAGTTATCTTACTACTCTAGCAAAGACTTCAAATACTATATTGAGTAGGTACAGAGAGTGGAAATACTTTGCCTTGTTCATGATTGTAGGGCTGTCAGTTTCTCTCTGTTTTAGCTGATATTGACATGGGATTGATGTGAACTGCCATTATTATATTTAAATCCTTCTCTTATATCCCTAATCCAGGATTGTTATCATGAAGCACTATTGGATTTTGTCAAAGTTTTTTGTCAAATATTTGTCAAATCTCATTATATTTGGCATCTAATCTAATGAGACATCTGCATCTGATGAGATGATTTCATGTCTTTTGTCTTTCAGCTTGTTTATATGACAAATTACATTTATATATTGATTTACATACATTGAACCACACCCGCATCTCTAGGATAAAGCCTACTTGATCATGGTGGAGAACCTTTTGATGTGTTCTTGACTTTGGTTTGGAAGTATTTTATTGAAAAAAATTTGCAACTATATTTGTAAGGGAAATAGATCTGTATTTTCTTTATTGCGTCTTCATGTAGATGGTATCGGAGTAATAGCAGTCTCTTAAAATAAACTGGACAATGGTTCTTCAATTTCAATTTTGTGGAATAATCTTAGGAGTATTGGCATTACCTCGTCTTTGAAACTGTGATAGAATTCTGTGCTAAAACCATTTGGCTCTGGGCTTTTTTGATTGGTAAACTTTAAATAAGAGTTTTTATTTCACTAGGGGTTACATATTTGTTTAAACTTCTTATCTGATCTTGATTCAAAATTGGCCAGTGGAATGTATGGCGAAAATTATTAATTTCTTTTCAATTTTCCAATTTGGTGGAGTATAGATTTTTTAAGAATATCCTTATCTTTCTCTGTATTTTCTCAGTGTCTGTTGTCATGTCTTTCACTTTTTTTATTTTTGTTAATTTCTATATTCTCTCACCACCTTTTTAGTTAAATTTTGATAAGAACTTGTCAATATTATTGATTTTTTTCAAAATTCAAATTCTAGTTTCATTGATTCATTTTACTAATATTTTGTTTGTTTCTATTTTATCAATCCTGAGTTTGATTATTTTTTCTGTCTTCTCCTTTTTGATATGATTTCTTCTTTTGGTCTAGAACTTTCAGGTGTGTTAATAAGTTTCTAGTATGAGATCTCTCCAATTATTTTTATAATATTTTATGTAGGCACTTAGTGTTATGAACTTGCTTCCTAGAACTGCTATTATTGTGTCCCACAAATCTGGATATGCTGTTCTTTCATTATTTTCAATTATAGAAAGTCTTTATTTCTTAATTTCTCTTTTGACTCACTTTTCACTCAGCAATGAGTTTTTTAATCGCCATGATTTTGTAAGCTATCTGTTATTATGTATGGATGGATATCTTTAATCAATGTTGGTGGATAAAATGCAGGGTGGTTTTTCTTTTTCCTTTTTTTTTTTGTATCTGTTGAGAAGCTTGTATCTGAATATGTGGTCAATTTTGGAGAAGATTACAACAGTTCCTGAGGATAAGTTATATTATTTTGTATTTGAGTGAAATGTTCTGTAAATATCTGTTATATCTATTTAACTTATGACCTCAGTTAACACCAACAACTCTCTGTTTAGCTTTTGTCTGTATAACCTATTAACCATAGTGCATTATTGAAGTCACCCAATATCACTGTGTATTAGATCAATATGTGATTGAAGTTATAATAACATTTCTTTTATAAACTTAGGTTCTCTTGTGTTTGGTATATAGATGTTATAAATTGCAGTGTCCTCTTGGTGGATTTTTTTTCCATGATGAGTGTGTGTTGTCTTTCCCTATCTCTTCTGATTAGTTTTGCTTGAAGTCTATTTTCTCAGGTATTAAAATAAGTACCTCAGGTTGCCATTGTGTCCATTATCTCTTGGAATATCTATTTCTATCCTGTTACCCTGAGGTGGTATCTATCCTTGATTCTAGGTTGTGTTTCTTGGATACAACAGAAATATGGACGAAATTTTTTAACCAAAGCTGCTATTCTTTGTCTTTATTGGGTAACTGAGACTACTGATGTTGACTATAATCAGTAGACAGTATTTGCTGATTTCTGTTAGTTTTTCTGATGTAGTATTAAGTGTGAGTGTATATGTGTTCCCCTGTTTTGATTTGCTGGTTTTCAATTACTTATTTCTTATGTTCTCTTGGGTGTGGTCAATTTCTTCAATTAAAGTTTCCTTCCATGTGGCTGTATTTGTAGTTAGATACAGCTAAATTTTGTGTTATCATGGAATACCCTTTTTTTTGTTTGTCCATCTATTGTTTTTGAAAGTTTTACTAGGTACAGTAGTTAGGGCTGACATCTATGTCTCTTAGCATTGTAAAACATCTTTCCAGTCCCTTCTAAGTTCCAGAGTCTCCCTTAAGAAATCAGTTGTTACCCTAATAGGTCTGTTTTTATATGTTACTTGATATTTTTTTCATACAACTTTTATTTTTAAACTTAGTCCTGTGTTTTTAGTGATTTGTTTATTATGTACAAAGAGTAATTCTTTTCTGGCTCGGTCTGTTTGGTGTTTTCTGTAGTTTTTGTACTGTGATATACATCTACTTATTTATTGGAGACATTTTCTTCTATGCTTTAAAAACATTTTCTGTGACTTTGATCTGGGATTCTTCTATTACTATCATTTGAAGATTTGTAATTTCAGATTTCCTGGATTTATTGTGACTGAAGTTTTTAGATTTAACATGTTCTTTGATCATGGCATTCATTTCTTCTATCTTGTCTTCAATGACTGAGATTCTCTCTTCCATCATTTTTATTCTGTTGCTGAGCCTTGTCTCTGACATTCTTATTTGAGCTCCTTATAGATTTTCTTGATTGTTGGAAATTGTCCAAGAATAGAGTCATGTGAGGAGATTTCTGGGTGCTTTTGAGGAAACTGCAGGAAACCATGACAAGAGTCTTGTAACTTTACTTTCTTAAAAAATACCACAAAATAATTATAAAGCAGGAATTATGATGCACTTACCTATTCTGTCTTGGCAGAGCTAGGCTGTCAGAGATACTGGGCCAAGGGGCTGAAGATAGAAGCTCTAATGTATGGAGAAAAATTGAGGACTATCCAGGCAGCCAGTTGTCTGTAATTTCTTAATTTTGGAAGCTGCTGGCTCTGCACTTCCTATATAATCAGATATATTTATCTTTCTCAGGTCTCTGATGTAGATGAAGACTAGATAGTTCTAGTCTCACAGTTAAATTTTAAGCATTTAGGAATTAAAAGGATGTTCTAGGGCTAAGAAAATGTTTTTTAAGTTGGTAATACAATTTAGAATAGAAATTAAGTTAAGTATAGAACTTTAAACTCATGGAGATAGATAATAGAATATCAATATCAGTTGCCTAATATGTATGGACTGGACATTGAGAATGTATGTTATGTCTTATAATTTTCATAATCGTGGCCTAATTATTCAAAAGAAAAGAATTATGAGTTCTGGGAGAAGAGGTAGAGGGTGGGATGGTGGGGCTGAGAGTGGTGGAGGGAGTGGTCTGTGATGGAGATGTAATTTGAAACAATAAATAAACATTAAAAAAAATCACAATAGTTTGTGGACTAAGATTTCACACCCTTCTCCCCAGGTGTGGTGGATAGTAGTGAATTAACTTCAGATTATTCAGTACAACTCTTTATTGTTAATTGTTTAAATGCATCTATTGGAAAACATGTCCCTGCCTTCTGTGGCGCCAGTGTAAGGTTTGCCCTTGTGATTCTATACTTTACTTATGGGACTCCTCTTAACCCTCAGAGTATAAATTGTCTGTGTTCTAAATAAAGTTGACTACCACATGAGGCTTTAGTCCACCTCATTTATTGGCTCCATTGCCCCAGGTGACATTTTCTGTAGAATGGTAAATCCTTCAGTTTTGGTTATCTTTATTTATTGTATTTCTACTCGTAGGTCCTTAACTGCTTTATCTGTTTAATTTAAATGCTAATATGTGTTTTCTTAAACTTCATTAGAGTATTCATTTATTTTTTCTTTAAGGACTACTATCACATTTATAAATATATCTTAAAATCCTTATCTTATGTTTCAGCCATATTGTAACCTCAAGATTTACTGTAATAGGGTTGCTAGATCTAGAGGAGACATGCTGTCTTTGCTGTTATTGATTTTGCTTTTACACTGACATCTAGACATCTGGGTTTGGGATGATTCTAATTCTATTTATTGATTTATGGTCCTGTCTTTGTTGTATGGGTGCTTTCTTTCTTAGTTTGTTCCTGTTGCCTTTTCTGGTGCTTAGATGTATGCGATGGTTATATGCTGCCTGTTAGGAAATTCTTCTGGGATCATGAAAAGTTTGGCCATAGAGGTTCTAGATAGAATTTGTTTTTGGTGTAGACAGAGGCCTTGGATTTAGAGAAGAGCAGAGAATGAAGATCTGAAGCGTACCTACATGATTTGCTGCCCTACTTGTTTCACTAGTAGTCTTGGCTGGCAGATTCCCAGGGAATTCCTGCTGGAGTTGGGTGCTTGGATAATGAGATGGGGGTGGGGAGGTTGGAGGAGATGATCTTCTAGATATGAGGGCAATGAGGAATGGAGGGTGCAGAGGACAGCCTGGTACAGAGATGTGGCTGGGAGATTAGATTTGGAGGAAAAATGGGAGAGGTGGAGATCTACAGTTAGCTTACCTACATCTTTGGCTGACCTAGCCTACAAGTTTCCAGGGGAATCTCATGACATAATTTTAAAGGACTCAGGACTTTTAGTTTGGGGAATTAAGACTTAGAAGATTTAATGGATAAAAGCCTTATTCAGACCATAATATATACTATTGAAGTCTCGTGGACTGAAGCTAGAAATGTTTCTAGCCTCATATTATTCCCCAATCTCATACCCAGATCTGTAGCAGACTACCAGTTGTAGCCTCTCCTTTCTGCCCTATTTCCAGGAGACTAAGCAGATCTTGGTGGAACACCCTGCTTTCCTCTCTCCTAGGAACTCCCTCCGCCCCATCTCCTTTCTACCCCATTCACATTTCTGTCAGCATCTAATAGTCTAACAATGAACATTAAAAAATAATTAATTGTCTAAAATGGCAATTTTAAGAAACCTGTCAGAAAACAGTAATTAATGAACAGGCAGAATCATTTTACTCCTTTTTATCAACAACTACTAAATAATTCCAACAACTTAAAAAAAATTCACTATTAACTTTTTATGTTTTAGGGAGTGGTAATAAGAAGTGGGCTGTCATGGGTTCGTACAATCAAGAAGGCTGAGATGATTCCCTGACTGTCTTTGCTTTCTGTCTGTCTCCCACCACCTCTCAAACATGATGTGGTTTTCATCCCTAGCTCCAAATAGATGGTTTTCTATAACTGTAGACTTCAAGACTCTAAGATCATCAGCTAATAAATAGTATAAGTTGACTGTCTCAGAAATTTTGTTATAAGAGCAAACTATGAATATATAATTGCTTATTTTTGTTACCTAGCATTGTTTATACAAATTCTGTAGAAATTCAATCATAATCCTTTAATTGAACAAACATTTACTGTACTTAATAACATTACTGTTATGGAAAATGAATGAGATAATATGTTATTCTTGTCTGGCAATTTTATATTTATTTCTGTATTTGAAATTGCAAAAAATCTATCTGGTAAACTTTTAAAATTTTCAAAATATTTTCATCAAATTTTTCCTCTCTTTTGTGTACTCTAGCCCTTTAAAAAAATGTCCATGAAATACATCCCATGATATCCTCACTCTCTAGTTGATAGCCTGTTTTCCTTTCATTATTCTTCATACACACACACACACACACACACACACACACACACACACACACACTTATATATGTTTCACTTCTGAGTTTTCTTTGTGTTATTGTTTGTGTATATATGTTTATGTTTTCAGGGCTTATTATTTTTACCTAGTCACCAATTAATGTGCTTCTCTAGGAATGGCTAATTCTAAATGTACACACACACACACACACACACACACACACACATATACACACACAAAGTGAGAGAGATTCGGTTTTTTTTTTTTTTTAGATTTTCTAGATTAGACCACTAATAGCATGAGATAAAACACTTCAAAGTAGTCAATTTTGATATGTTTGAAAATGCTAATGAGACTTAACTGGTCAATTAGCTGCTAATATAACTCAGTATTTTAGCTATAGAAATGATTAAGTCCTTTTAAAAATGATGGTGGTTTTGATTGCTTATAAATGATATTACAGTGGTTGAAGCTGCTATTTCAACTATATCACAGAGAGTAAATGGGTTGAGGCATACTTAGATTTGTGAAAAGATGGATTCTTTCATAAGAACTACCTTTTTTACTTGAACAAGAAGTCATAATGCTGAGAAGAGTATGCTAATTCTTCTAGTATCTTCCATCAATGTTTAGGCTTTCTTCTGAACATTTTAATGTGTAAACATAAAGACAAATATATTTGTTAGAATCTCCACCCATTTACCTGTAAATTTCATTTTTTGTAATGGACGAATAATGCTCCATTGCACAAATGTACCACATTTTTCACAATCCATTTATCAGTTGGTTGAAATGTAGGCTGTTTCCATTTCCAGGATGTTGTGAATATTGTGAATATAGCATCAAGGAACATGAATAAGTAGTTATCTGTATATTAGTATAAAGTCATATATCTGGATCATGTGCTAGATTTATGTCTAGATTTTGGAGGAGTTTCTACACTAAACCTTAAAATAACTACACCACTATGAGCCCCCAATAGCAGTGAATATCATTCCAGTTTCTCATATCCTCACCTGCACTCATCATCATTTGATGTTCATGATCATAGTCATTCTGATGAAATGTCAGAGTAGTTTTATTTGTATATCTCTGAGGTCAAAAAATGCTGTTTTTAAAAGAAGTACTTCTTATCCATTTACACTACATCTTTTTAAAAATTCAGCTTAAATTCCATGCACTCTTTTTATTTTGATTTGTTTATTGTTGGAGGAAGCTCTTATACTGTCCTTCCTGAGACACTCTCTAATTGGATAATAAAAGTTGCTGATGGTCATTTAGCTGGGCAGAGAGAGAATACGAAGGCAGAACTTCCTGGTACTAACTAAGGGTCCCAGGGAAGAGATATAGGACGTTCTCTCTTCCCACCAGGAATTGGGAGAAGCAGGATGTCTTGGAGTGAGCTCTGAAGGTACAGCAAGCCACATGTTGGATTTAGTATAGTTGGTCAGGTTAACTCAAATTAGCTAATTGAGAATCAACTAAGGCCTAGGCATTGAAACATTAAAAGTTCTTGGTGTATTTAATTATTGGGGAAAAGACCACCATGTGTTTCCAGCCTCCAGCTAAGCCAAGTCAGGCCAGCCAGGCCTGCTGGCCTCCCACCATTCCTCCAGCTTCTCTGCTTGCCTAATATAACAGTTTATTGTTATTAATAAATATATTTGTTAACTAAGTTTCAGTTTCAGTTTATTTTATTAATATTTACTCTTTTCAGTTCTTTGAATGTTCTATATACTAATTCTTGATCAGTGAGATATCTCATAAATAAATTTTTCCCAAATCCTTAACCTTTATCTTTCCTCAAATAGTGGTGCTTTACATTATAAAGAAGCTTTTTTGTTTCATGAGGTGTTGCTTATTTATTGTTGGTCTTAAAGCGTGTGCTACCAGTAGGAAAGTTCATTAATTCCTTTAATGTACTAATGAGTTCAAATATATTTGTTTACTTCTCCTTTTTCAGACTCAAGGTGTCTTAGGTTGATGTCTTTGGTCCATGTGGAGTAGAGTGAATGTAGGGTGAGAGCTAAGAGTTAGGAATCACGTTTCATTCTTCTACATGTAGCTATCCAGATTGAACAGCACCATTTTCCAAAAAAATGCTGTTTTACCCAATTGTACTGTTGACTTCTTTTTCAAAATTCAAATGTAGAAGAGTGGGTTTTTATATGGTTCTTTAATTTGATTCTACTGAACAAAGTATTATTGTCTTTCTTCGACAGTATCATACTTTTTTTGTTTTTGTTATTGTTTTTGTTTTTGCTTTTTTCTATAGCTCTGTAATGTAAACTGAAACTGTGATGGTGACACTTCTGACAGGTTTTTTGTTTGTTTTGTCTTTTTTGTTTTGTTTTGTTTTGTCTCTCCTAGTTAATTTGCATTCTTTATGTAATTTAATAATATTTTTTCTTTTTTTTTCTTTTTTTTTTTTGTTTTTCAAGACAGGGTTTCTCTGAATATCTCTGGCTGTCCTGGACTCGCTTTGTAGACCAGGCTAGCCTCGAACTCACAAAGATCCGCCTGCCTCTACCTCCCAAGTGCTGGGATTAAAGGCGTGCGCCACGACCGCCCAGCAAGAATATTTTTTCAATATATACAAGAATTGAATTGTAAAGGAATAAAGCCAGAGGGAAGGAACAATTACTTTGAGTTTAGTATCTCACATATGGAAAAACATCACAAGTCTCTTTGGTGAATTTTACCTTGAAATTTTCAGATATGTGCGTTTTATTTTGAAGCCTATAAAGGTCAAGAATGAAGTAAGGGACCATATATGTAGGGGCTGTCAAGAACAGATTGTAGTGCTGTACAGTGTTATAAAGCAATTAAGAGGCACATTTACTGGATTTTCCCTGTTTCTTAGCCTTTGTTCTTCTGTACAGTATTAATAATTGTTACTTTCATTCATTGACACTGAATAGCTATCAATAGTCATTTCACCAGATTTTGCAAATGTATCTCTTGCTGGATTTATTTCTCAAGTTTGGCCCTCCTATGACTGCTGAACTTGGGCAGGGGACTGTTATGTAGGGACACTCCACTCCAGAGGAGTGTGATGGAAGGGATAGGGGGTAGAGGGTGGGAGGGTGGGAGTGGGAGGGGCAGAAAGAGGACACTGTGATGGAGATGTAACCTGAAGTAATAACTAAAAATAAAAATAAAAAAATAAAGTTGCTACATGTAGAAGAATGCAAATAGACCCAAATTTAAGGTGTTAAATTTGAGTAGGGATGGAAACAGGGTAAAGGAGGGTATATATGAGTGACAAATAATACTAAACATCTTTTTAAAAGTTATATGGGAACCTACTCTTGAAGAAGCATGTGTTGGGTGGACAGATAAGAAAGGCTAGACTTAGGGGAAGTTGGGAAAAGAGGATGACTATGGTCAAATATATTGTATGAAAAAAACTAATAAAAATGAGGGGGAAATTTAAAAAAAGGTATTTGTTAGCAAGAAAAATTTTGATCAGAGAGTGAGGTCATTCAAATGATGACTATGTTGCTCTGTCTTTGATAGACAGTCCTTAATTTTTTTCTACTTGTGCTGTTTACTATTCAGCTTATAAATACATGTTATTCAAAACATGGGAGTGTGCCCAACTTGAGAAATAAATTCAGCAAGAGATACACTTGCAAACACTGAGGTGAAATGACTATTGACAGCTATTCAGTGTCAATGAATGAAAGTAATAGTTATTAATACTGCACAGAAAAACAAAGGCTAAGCAACAGGGAAAATCTAGTGGGGTTCCTATAAGTGCCAGTCAGTTGACTTATATCTCAACAGGTATCAATAAGATAGCCCCTACAGGGCATCTGAAGAAATTTGATATCCAGAATGCCTGAGTTCACATACCAGCTCTACTACTTTCCTTCTGTGTGGGAAGACTGCAGGATGATTTCATACCTCAGTTACCTTCCTGTGAAATGGAACATTAGTAGAATATCTCTACTTGGGAATGCATGCTAATACAATATCCTGCATGTTGACTAATACTGGAAAAAATACTTAAACTTTACTAAGACTCTACACATAAGGAAATAAACCACATTTTCTACAATTACTTTCAAATTTCGCATTAATATAAACAGCAAAAGAATTCTAGTTAAATATATTTAAACAAAGAATAATTTATGGAGTTTTTAGCTTTGATTATTTGTCCTTGAAATAAGATATAATTTAGGCTTACTTATGCCTCAAAAAGTCAGCTAATTAGATAAGCTTATTATTATTTAGTTTTGTTTTGTAAAACACTGAAAGTTGAGTTACATTGGATATGCAACCAACCTACAAGTCTTAGAATTCTCATGTAAACTTGAGGTTAATTGAAAAAATAAACAATGAGAATATCAATGTGCTCCTAGATAATATGCAGAAGTTCAGGATAAAATTCAAATATACTAAATAAAATTCATATAAATCCTAAATAATGTACCAAAAGATTTATGGATATTTGGGCTATACGTTTATAATATAGGCTCTTATTGGATAATAATTTGAAAAAACATGATAATTTCTAGACTTTTACTGCTCCTGTTACAACAAAAAAAAATAGCTCAGGTGTATGATTTTTTATGAAGAACATGAATTGAAATTATTAGTGAATATCACAAGCAAGGTATACAGAATTATGGGTATGAATCAGAGTCAAGGTGTCAACCTCTGCTTTGTGTCTTTATTTCTGCAAATCTTTAAATGTAATAATTGATGTTGTGAACTTTCTTTATTTGGGGGCATACTGAGAACAAAATGTTGAGTATCACATATGAATAGGTAAGAACTATAATTACACTTAATCCACAGACTCCCAGTGTCTTTGATTTTTTTCTTGTACTTTCATTTTTTACATTTATTTGTTAATTCAAGTTACATCTCTATCACAGCCCATTCCCTCTACCTCTCCTGATTCCCCCTTCCCACCCTCTACCCCTGCTCCCACCTATCCTACTCCTTCAGTGTGGGGTACTTGCACATATCATTGCCCCCTCAGTTCATTAGTCACACAAGGGCTAAGAGCTTCCTCTTTCACTGGTCCTTACAAGGCAGCTCCACTAGGGTGAAGTGTTCCACTAATAGGTTACAAAGTCTCTGTTCCTATTTCTTTGGGTATGTTGATTGTAGGATAATTATCCTGTATTATATGGCTAAAATCCAGTTATAAGTGAACACACCCCATGTGTATATTTCTGGGTCTAGGTTGGGTCACTCACGATGAGCTTTTCTAGTTTCATCCATTTGGCAGCAAATTACATGATTTCCTTGTTTCTGATAGCTGAGTAGTATTCCATTTTGTAAATGTACCATAGTTCTTTTATCCATTCTTCACTTGAATAACATCTGGGTTATTTCCAGTTTCCCAGAACGATGCACATTGCATCTATTCACTTATAGTCAGATTTTAGCCATAGAGTACAGGATAACTATACTACAATGAATGCACCAAAGGGAACACGAACATAGCCTTTATTTTCCTGTCAATGAGACACTTTGCCCTAGTGGTGCTGCCTTGTAGGCCCCCAGTATATGAGGAGGCTCTTGGCCCTCCTATGACTGCTGAACTGGGCAGGGGACTGTTATGTAGGGACACTCATCTCCAGAGGAGTGTGATGGAAGGGATAGAGATAGAGGATGGGAGGGTGGGACTGGGAGGGGCAGAAAGAGGACACTGTGATGGAGATGTAACCTGAAGTAATAAAAAATAAATAAATAAAGCTGCTACATGTATAAGAATGCAAAGAGACCCATATTAATGACCTTGTATATAACTTAAGTCCAAGTGGATCAAAAACAATAACATAAAACCAGACACTAAATCTAATAGAAGAGAAGTTGGAGAAAAGTCTTGAACTCATTGGCATAGATGACAACTTTCTGAACAGAACATTAATAGCTCACACTTAAGACCAACAATAAATATGTGGGACCTTATAAAACTGAAAAGCTTCTGTAAGGCAAAGGACATTGTCACTAGAACAAAATGGTAACCTATAGATTGGGAAAAGATCTTCACCAACCCCACATCAGACAGAGGGCTAATATCCAAAATATATAAAGAACTCAAGAAATTAAACACCAAGAAACCAAATAATCCAATCACAAAATGGAATTCAGAGCTAAACTGAGAATTCACAAGAGACAAATCTCTAATTGCCAAGAGACAGTTGAAGAAATGCTGAACATCCTTAATCATCAGAGAAATGCAATTCAAGATGACTCTGAGATTCCATCTCACACTTGTCAGAATGGCTAAAATCAAAAGCTCAAAGACACCCCATGCTGGTGAGTTTGTGGAGAAAGGGGAACACTCCTCCATTGCTGATGGGAGTGAAAACTTGTACAACCACTATGGAAATCAGTCAGGTGATATCTTAGAAAACTTAGGATAGCTCTACCTCAAGACCCTGCCATACCACTCCTGGATATACATCCAAATGATTCCTCACCAAACCACAGGACATTTCCTCAACTATGTTTATAGCAGCTTTATTTGTAAGAGCTAGTAAACTGGATACTTTTTAATTTTATAAATTATGTTTTATTTTTATTTCAGTTTCACTTAATGTATTTTGATCATATTCTTCCCCAGTCTCCCAGATTCTTCTAGATTAAACTCCAATTTCTAAACACACAGCTTTGCATTTCTCTCTCCTCTCTATTTTATTTATTTATTTTTAAACCCATCAAGACCAGTGTTGGTCAACTACTGTTGAGAGTAAAATTAGACCTGGAATGTGGGTGATATACCAAAAGTCACATGATTAAAGAAAGCCAAATCTATCTTTCCTAGAAGTTATCAATTCTAGTAGCTCCACCCATTCCTTTTTTTTCATGCCAAGATTTTGTCTAATTTGAGAATTTTCAGGTCTTATGAATTCTGTCAAAACCACTGTGTGTTCCTTTTAATGTATCTGCTTTGTCTAGATAATGGTTTCTTTAAAGTTATCAATCACTTCTAGCTCTTACAGTCTTTCTGATTTGTCTTCCTTAAAGATCCATGAAACTGGAGGGGAAATTTAGAATGTTAAAAGATTATTGTAAGAAAACATATCACATAATTTTCCAGTCTGTCAATCAATATGCAATCTTTGTGTATCAGCAGACCATGTTGTATGAACTCTTTTCTGGGGAGACACAAATAAGTACCTAGTCATCTCAGACAAAGTGTAAATGATAGACAAAAGTAATAATTTTATACAATTCTAACTTGGTGAACCAATTTTGTATTTGGCTTACTTACAGGGCATGGATGAGGGATTATTTACAGCATCATAGGTCACCACAAATCAATCACACTCCCAAAAAGTCCCAGAATGAATGTTAACTGCTCTTGATGCATAGATGGATTCCCTGCTTTAATTAATCTTCCATCACATATATTCTCTAATGTCTTCCCAGATAAGGTCACATGCAATAGGAGAGATTTGCATACAACTAACAAAGAGGTACGGGACAGAATAGCTGAGATATCACCAGTCAACAGTGCCACTGTTAAGAATTTTTGTGTGTGGTCACAGTTGCTCTGATGAAGATGATGGCTCTCATGGGAGGAGCATAATGCTCTACAACAACCTCTTGGTAGATGAAATTATAGTAGTATACATATAATCATTGCCCAACTCAAGTATTTTTCTGATATAAAATGAACAACAATTCTTCTTTCTTTCTAAATATTAGCTAAGATCAGATAAGCACAACTCAGCTGGTCTTGTAAGAAATGAAGCACTCTAAAATATTAGGATTAGAAATTATTATCTTCTCTAAACTAACCAGAGAAATAAATCTAACTGGTCCATTAACAGCATATATATATAATATTTATAATAGCATATATATATATATGTGTGTGTGTGTGTGTGTGTGTGTGTGTGTGTGTGTGTGTGTGTCTGCGTGTCTCTCCAACTGCACTTAATATTAATCTTTCAGTGCATTTAGCTTGATATAGTTTAGAATGATCTCATAAAACTCAAGATTTAAATGAATTCTAAACAAAAAAGCAATATTTGTGAATTCTAAGTACATACATTTCAAGATCCTAAAAAATAGAAAATTATAAAATGTATTATCATGTTTCACATGTGAGGTTTAAAGAACATAGTGAACGACCAATTTCTACAGTAAGCTATAAACCATGTCCTCAGGATATGAGTTATTTTGGAAAAGATAAGCTCGATTCAATGAACTCAATACATATAAAGTCTCCAATTTTTTAACATTAACCAGAGACATTTTATGAGGGTAGTTATTTTCAAATAAGAACCAAAGAAGGACATTTTGTATGTGGAGGGTCAAATTAAGACTAATTAATGCATTAGTAATTACTAAATAAGGTAGTTTAAGAATTGCACACAGGATATTTCCAATTATTCCCAAGATAGGTGGTTTAAGCCATAAAAATATTTTATGGGCTATTTCTCTAAATCCAATCATAATATTTTCAAATTGATATATTCCTGTAAGTGTAGCTTTTAAACAAACATATTTTAAATTTTTTATTTTGTGTGTGAGTGCTTGCCTACATGTGCATCTGTACACCATGCACATGTCTGTTGACTGTTTAAGTTATACGAGAGCCTCAGAGCCCCTAGAACTAACTAGTGCTGTAGATAGTTGTGATTTGCCATGTGACTGCCAGAAATTGAACCCAGGATCTTTGCAAGAGCAAAAAGTGCTCTTCACTACTGCGCCAACTCTCTTGCCCCTTGAAGAAGTGGTCTTATTTTAATATGATGATTTTTGCTCTCCAAAATTTTATACTAGTCTCTTCTTCAGTAAGGTAACCTGGCTGTTTGACTCTTTATTTTCTTTTGCCTTTGTTCAATTGCCTGGGTCACCACTGAGCAAACAGTGAGTTCCATCATCCTACTTTCTCAATGTCCAGTAATTCAAAAATTACAGATACTGACTCATACATATTTGGTCTGATTTGGGGGGTATGAATTTGAGGGTGTGGTAAGAGTTTTGTAAAAAAGAACAGTTATGAGAATATTTTTTGTTTAATCCCAGGTGGGAGGCTGCTTTAGTTAATACCACAGATGTAAATTATTAACTGCCTCATGAGCTAACAGGGGCATGGTTTATCCATCTGCAGCATGTGAATTCAGAGGATTTGATATTTTAAAAAAAAAGGTAGAGGGGGAGGAGTGCTACAAAAAGATAACAAACAATAACCCTGAGGAGGGAAAGAGGTGGTATAAAGGGGAAAACAAGCCAGAGCCCTGAGAGGAAGGGGGCTACAAAGAAGAAAGAAGGGGGTGCTACAGAAAAGAAAGAGGTTGCTGCTCTCCCTGCTGCCAATGCTCCCTCAAAACTGCTGCTGGTTTTTCCTGTTGTCATTTCCTGGTTTGCTGTGTTTGCTGAACTTGCAGACTGATATTGTTATTTCTTCTAAAGTACCAGATGACCCTAATCAGCAGGAAGTAGCTCAAAGAAACTCCTCTGCCTCTTTCCTCTCTCTAACCTTTCTCTCCCACCTAGTGTTGGGAAGTTGGAAGGAAATACGGTTGGAAGGGAGGTAGAGGTATTAAGTATAGTAAAATAAATAGATTAAATAATGAAAATAAAAATAATAAAAGCCACTGAGTTACAAGTGGTACCTAGATGTAAGGCAAAGCATAATGGGAAATTTAGTATCTAATGCTGTGTGGAGGAGATGGTAGGATTTGAAGAAGTGAACAGTGTATTTTAGGATGCCAGCAAAAGGCTTATGATGGCTGCTGCCACTGGACTTTCTCCTGCTTTATGCCCCGAGGGGGAGTTTTGTGTGTGTTTGTATTTCATAAAAGATGGGGAGAATGCTTGAAAAATTTGAAAGGTTGCAAGTGGATATGGGGGGGGGTATGATAAAAGGATTGCAGAAATGGATATGCAAGTAGTGAGTTTGGAAATAGAAATTGAAGCGCTTAGAAAACAAAAGCAGTGGAGAGAGAAGAGCACACATTTAGATCTGGCGAAAGAGAAATAGCCTGTTCAGAGAGAAAGGGTTAATCTCAAGCTAACTGCGGGGGGCCCCCAGAGTCGAAGCCTGGGTTTCTAAGATTGCCACCATTAACTTTCCCAGTAGCAGCAAAAGTCTCAGATATCAAAAAACCCAATGTTTTAATTGTGGTAAGTTTGGTCATTTACAAAGAAATTGTAAGGCTAACAGCCTTAGAGACCAAAATTTCCAGCATGGTGTGAAATACCATACTATTGAAACCGGATCTCAAAATGGTCTGTACATTAACTGTGGAAGTACAGTAACAACACACTATTGTTTTCTGATGGCAGCAAGCTGGGATGTCCTGGAACTTGGAAACTCTGGAAGAGGACAGTAATGGAAAAATAAATGTATGTTCAAGAGGGATATGCAAGGTAATCTTTTGCAGTCAGGAAGAAACTTTTGAGTCCTACCTCAAGGCCCCACAGAAAAATGTGTGAAATATTTCATACTAGAGCAACTGAGAATTACCAGGCTATTAAGCTATTAAGAAACAAAACAGTCAGGATGATTTCTTTTCTGGTTCCACCCATTTGCCTACAAGTTTCATGATATCCTTGTTTCTGATACCAGAATAATATCCCATTGTGTAGATGTACCACACTCAGACCCAAAAAGACATACATGGTATTTACTCACTCATAAGTAGATATTAGCCTATTCATACAGCATAACCATGCCACAATCCACAGACCCAAAAAAGTAACAAGGGGGGCACAAAGGATGAGGCTTGAACCCCTCTAAATAGGGGAGATAAAATAGACATTGAAAGTGGAAGGATAAAAGGATCTGGTCAGGGACCCAGCATGACTGCCATTCGAGAAGCTTCATCCAGCAGTTAATGGAAACAGATGCAGAGACTCACAGCCAAGCATTAGGAAGAGCTCAGGGAGTCTTGAGGAAGAGTTAGGGTAAAGTTGGAGGAAGCTAGAGGGATTAAGGACATCACAGGGAGACCCACATGGCCAATTAACTTGGACACAGGGGTCTCATAGAGATTGAACCACCAACCAAAGGACTTAAATGGACTGGTCATAGGCAGTTACATGTATGAAGCTGATGGGCTACTTGGTCCTTAAGTGGATCCCCTAACTAGTGGAACTGGGTCTATCCCAGACTTAGATCCTGCTGTGTTCCTCTGGAGCTCATTTTCTTAGCAGAATCACCTTATCTTGCCTCAGTGGAAGAGGACACACTTAGTCCTGGTGCAATTTGGATTTGATGTGGTATTGGGGGGCATGTGGGATGTGAGTGAGAGAGTGGGACTGGGAGGAGAGGAGGGAGGAGGGTTGCAATTGGAATGTAAAATAAACAAATAAATTTTAAAAAGATAAAAACAAATAAAAACTACTGATACAAAAAGCATTTAATTCATTGAAAATGTCTTTGTTACTCATTTAAAAATGCAATTTTTAGTTCCAGTGCATTTGAAGGCTACTATTGAAAACTGTATGGGATAATTAAGAAAGGTAAATTATTAGTCAATTGAAATTATAGATTTTTTATAGTTTTGTTAGAGATCAATTTAGTTAATTGCAGAAATATGCTGCATTTAGTCTCTTGTATATGTTTTTGAAGTTAAGTAGATAATATCTAGATAGAAATATATATTGTTTGTCTGTTTAGACAGATAGATAGATAGACAGACAGATTATAGATGGTTTTCAAAATTCAGAGACCTATAGAAAATGGTATTTAAGATGATTTAATAAGAAAAAGTTTTGACAGAGACGTTTGCTCCTGGCAGCATCCCCAACCTACTTGATAAAAGATAATGGACATTAAAAAAAAAACAAATGTGTAGTGGTACATGCCTTTAATCCCAGCACTATGGAGGCAGAGACAGGTGGATCTCTGTGAGTTCAAGGCTAGCCTAGTCTACAAAGTGAGTCCAGAATAGCCAAGGAGACACAGGGATACACAAAGAAACCCTGTCTCAAAAAACGAAAAAAAAAAAAAAAAAAGAAAGAAAGAAAGAAAAGAAGAAAGAAACAAATATGGCAAAATACTCACTGGTCACAAAAACTTCTGATAGCAGGCTGTATGTCCAATCTATGAAGAAGCAGGATATTGAAAAGTTGACTAACCAATGTTACAGAGACAAGGTAGGTCATTCCGTCAATATTCCTGCTTCACAGAAAAGTTTGTCAGATATTCTGGGCCAGTATGTTGAAGACTTGATTCCCCTAGGACACAGAGAAATCATGGGTCATGTTAAGGTAGCCAGCAACCTCTGTTATTACTATAGTTTTGGAAGTTTCTTGCTCTATATTTCCTACACACTTAGGTAATGATTTAATCTCCTTCTAAAGACTCTGATGAGGTTGAAGTATATAATCTTACAATTAAGCTTAGTGGTAGTAAGGAAATGTTTTAGGTCTAAAGATGCTATAGGTTGATAAATACAAATAAGAATAGAGGTGATCCAGGATGGCGGCGGCCTGCGCAGAAGTATTTTGATTTCGGGGTTAACAGTCACAGGGCAGCGAGTGTTGCAGGACACTTGTACAAATGGCTCAACCCCTCTAAATCTCACCTAACTACCCAGGAAACACTGAGGGTCCCTGGGCAGGTCACACCCTCCCACTCTCGGACACGCAAGGAAGCCGCAAGGAAGCCGCTGTAACCAGGAATCAGGATTCCCCCCATCCCCCACCAGGAGAGACACACTGGGTAAGATCCAATCTAATACCCAGCAGGCAGATTCAGATCCCACGCAGAGATAATCCCCACCCTGCTGGGCACCCCCAGGTCTCCCACAGATGATTCAGCTATCTGGCAAAAGGTTGCGACCCTTGGAAGTGAGCACAGCTCGGCTGCAAAGTGCCTTCAGACTGCAGATTGCAACCCACTGCTGTGACGTCACTGGCCAGGTTCCAGGCCATGGAAGGTGAAGCCAGATTTACCCACCACAGGAACCAACCCCAGGCAAACTGCGAGGTATTTGAAACTGTTGTATATTGGACTTTTTTACTAGTACTGGCTGTACTGGGGAGGAATCAGAGCTTACTTGTGCATAGTCCCACCCCCAGGATTAGTTAGGTCTCCACATAGGAGGCGGGATTGAATGACTCACCTTATAGGTGTGGAGTAAGGCAACTTGACTCCTACACCAAAGCGCCCCCTTTGGACCCAAGTCCAGAAGACAGCTAAAAAATTCCACATGGCCAGAGGCACCAGACCAAAAAAAAAAAAAGAGTGAAATGACTCCAACAAAAGAAAGCAACGCTATTCCATCCATCCCGAACCACCTCACCACAGCTGAAACACATGAAAATAATGACAATTCTACATTATGGAAAGTGATAGAGTCCCTTCAAGAAGAACTTAAATCTATGAAGGAATTAAAAGAAGCCACAATTGCACTTAAAACAGCGATGGAAAACACCATTAAAGAACTTCAGAACAAGGTGAGTCAACTTGAACAAGAAAAAGAGAGGGCAATGGAAGACTTCCAGGCAAAGACAAGCAAACTGGAGCAGGAAATGTACAAAACAAATAACATCACTCAAGAAATGAAAATGGAAATGGAAACAATAAAAAAAAAAAACACAGTCAGAGTTAAAAATGGAAATGGAGAGCCAAGTGAAGAGAACAGGACCTATGGATTTGAGTACCAAAAATAGGATTCAAGAGATGGAAGACAGGATCTCAGGCATGGAAGATTCGATGGAAGAAATCAATAAAACATCAAAAGAAAATGACAAAGCTAAAAAATCTCTCACCCACAATATCCAAGAAATCAAGGACTCAATGAAAATACAGAATCTAAGAATTATAGGCATAGAAGAAAGAGAAGACTCCTGACTCCATGGTCCAGGAAATATCTTCAACAAAATCATACAAGAAAAGTTCCCAAACCTAAACAAAGAGATGCCAGTAAAAATCCAAGAGGCTTACAAAACAACGAACAGACTAGATGAGAAAAGAAACTCCTCTTGCCATATAATAATAGAAACTCCAAATGTAGAGAACAAAGAAAGGATATTAAAAGCTGTAAGAGAAAAAGGCCAAGTCACATACAATGGCAGACCCATCAGAATCACACCTGACTTCTCCTCAGAAACTTTAAAAGCTAGAAGGGCCTGGACGGATATCCTACAAGCCCTGAGAGAACATAGGTGCCCAGCCAGACTACTATACCCAGCAAGATTCTCTATCAACATAGATGGAGAAAACAAGATATTCCATGAGATAATCAAATTCAAACAATATCTCCCCACAAACCCAGTCCTACAGAAGATCCTAGAAGGAAAATTCCTACACAGAGAAGATAACTACACCCAAGAAAACAGAGGAAATAGAAACCTCCACAGCAACTAAACAAAAAGAAACACAAGACGACCATCTATACCAAAATAATGGGAAATAACAACCCCTGGTAACTAATAACCATCAACATCAATGGACTCAACTGGCCAATGAAAAGACACAGACTTACAGACTGGATCGGTAAACAAGACCCATCTTTTTGCTGTATACAAGAAACACATCTCACTATTGAAAATAAACACTATCTCAGAGTAAAGGGCTGGGAAAAGGTTTTCCAAGCAAATGGACCCAGGAAACAAACTGGAGTAGCCACCCTAATATCAAACAAAATAGACTTCCAATTGAAGTTAATAAAAAAAGACAGAGAAGGGCATTACATACTCATTAAAGGAAATATCCACCAAGAGGACATCTCAATATTGAACATCTATGCCCCAAATACAAAGGCACTTACATTTAAAAAAGAAACGCTTCTAAAACTTAAATCGCACATCGATCCAAACACTTTAATAGTGGGAGACTTCAACACCCCACTCACAACTATGGACAGATCATCAAGACAGAAGTCAAACAGAGAAATAATGAGTCTAACAGAGATCATGAAACAAATGGACCTAACAGATATCTACAGAACATTTCACCCAAACACAAAAGAATACACCTTCTTCTCAGCACCACGTGGAACCTACTCCAAAATTGACCATATAGTTGGACACAAAGATAGCCTCAACAGATACAAGAAAATTAAAATAACCCCTTGTATCTTATCAGACCACCATGGAATAAAGCTGGAATTCAATAGCAAAAGAATCAACAGAAAGTCTACACTCACATGGAAATTGAACAACTCTTTACTAGAGGACCACTGGGTCAGGGAAGAAATAAAGAAGGAAATCAAAGACTTCTTAAAATCCAACGAAAATGAAGACACAACATACCCAAATCTAAGGGACACAATGAAAGCTGTGCTACGAGGACAGTTCATAGCACTAAGTGCCTTCAAAAAGTAAATTGTGACAGCTCATATTAGCGAATTAACAGCTAAATTGGGTGAATTGGAAAAAAAAAGAAGCAAACATTCCCAAGAGGAGCAGAAGGCAGGAGATCATCAAACTTAGGGCTGAAATCAACAACTTAGAAGCAAAAAGAACTATACAAAGAATCATTGAAACCAAGAGTTGTTTCTTCGAAAAAATCAACAAAATAGACAGACCCTTAGCCAAATTAACTAAAAGACAGAGGGAGAAAACACAAATCAAGAAAATCAGAAATCAAAAGGAGAAATAACAACAAAAATTGAGGAAATCAAGAGAATATTTGGATTCTACTTTAAAAAACTATACTCCACCAAATTTGAAAACTTAAGAGAAATGGACAATTTTCTTGAGAGATTCCTCCTTCCGAAGCTAAATCAAGATCAGATAAATAGATTAAACAGCCCTCTCACACCTAAGGAAATAGAAACAGTCATTAAAAATCTCCCAACCAAAAAAGCCCAGGGCCAGATGGCTTTAGCACGGAATTCTACAGGACCTTCAAAGAGGAGCTAACACCAATACTTTTCAAACACTTTCACAAAATAGAATCTGAAAGAACTTTGCCAAACTCATCCTATGAGGCCACAGTCACCCTGATTCCTAAACCACACAAAGACCCAACAAAGAAAGAGAACTTCAGACCAATCTCCCTCATAAACATAGATGCAAAAATACTTAATAAAATACTAGCAAACCGAATTCAAGAACACATTAACAGTATCATACACCATGATCAAGTAGGCTTCATCCCAGGAATGCAGGGATGGTTCAACATATGAAAATCGATCAACGTCATTCACCATATAAACAAGATGAAAGAAAAAAAACCACATGATGATCTCACTGGATGCAGAAAAATCATTTGACAAAATCCAACACCCCTTCATGCTAAAAGTTCTGGAGAGAACGGGCATACAAGGACCATACCTAGAAATAATAAAGGCAATATACAGCAGGCCAGTGGCCAGCATCAAATTAAATGGAGAGAAACTTGAAGCATTTCTTCTAAACTCAGGGACAAGACAAGGATGTCCAGTTACAACATATCTCTTCAATATTGTACTTGAAGTTCTTGCTAGAGCAATAAGACAATTAAAGGAGATCAAGGGGATAAACATCGGAAATGAAGAAGTCAAGTTATCCCTATTTGCAGATGATATGATAGTACACATAGGCAACCCCAAAATTTCCACCTGAGAACTCTTACAGCTGATTAACACCTTCAGCAAAGTGGCTGGATACAAAATTAATTCAAAAAAATCAGAAGCCCTTCTTTATACAACAAACAAATTGGCTGAGAACGAAATAAGGGAAACAACCCCCTTCACAATAGCCGCAAACAACATAAAATACCTGGGGGTAACTCTAGCCAAGCAAGTAAAGGACCTGTACAACAAGAACTTCAAGCCCTTAAAGAATGAAATGGAAGAGGTCTTTAGAAGATGGAAAGATCTCCCATGCTAATGGAAAGGTAGGGTCAACATCATAAAAATGGCCATCCTACCAAAAGTAATATATAGATTCAATGCAATTCCTATTAAAATACCAACACAATTTTTCATAGACTTGGAAAGAGCTATTCTCGATTTCATAAGGAACAACAAAAGCCCAGAGTAGCTAAATCAATCCTGTACAATAAAAAAAAATCTGGAAGTTTCACCATCTCAGATTTCAAGCTATACTACTGTGCAATAGTTGTAAAAACAGCATGGTATTGGTATAGAAACAGACCAGTAGATCAATGGAATTGAATTGAAGTTCCAGAAATAGACCCACACACTTATGGCCACCTAATTTTTGACAAAGAAGCCAAAATGGCACAATGGTAGAAGGACAGCATCTTCAACAAATGGTGCTGGTCCAACTGGATGTCCACTTGTAAAAGAATGAAATTAGACCCATACTTATCACCTTGTACAAAACTTAAATCCAAGTGGATCAAAGACCTTAACATAAGGCTAGTCACCCTAAATCTACTAGAAGAAAAATTGGGAGAAACTGTCAAACTCATTGGCACAGGTGACAAATTCCTGAACAGAACACCAACAGCTCAGGACCTGAGATCAACAATCAATAAATGGGACCTCACGAAACTGAAAAGCTTTTGTAAAGCAAAAGACACTGACATTCGAACAAAATGGCAGCCTACAGACTGGGAGAAAATCTTCCCCAACCCCACATCTGACAGAGGGCTAATATCCAAAATCTATAAAGAACTCATGAAATTAAATGCCAAGAAACCAAATAATCCAATCAAAAAATGGGGGACAGAGCTAAATAAAATTCACAAAGGAGGAATCCCTAATGGCTGAGAGACACTTGAAGAAATGCTCAACATCCTAATCATCAGAGAAATGCAACTCAAGACGACTCTGAGATTCCATCTCACACCTGTCAGAATGGCTAAGATCAAAAGCTCAAATGACAGCACATGCTGGCAAGGGTGTGGAGAAAGGGGTTCCCACTCCATTGCTGGTGTGAATGCTGGTTTTTGCAACGAATATGGAGGTCAGTCTGGTGATATCTTAGAAAACCTGGAATAACTTTGCCTCAAGACCCAGCCTTACCACCTCTGGGTATACACCCAAACGCCTCTTCACGGAATCATAAGAAAGTTTCCTCTTCTATGTTTATAGCAGCCTTAGTGGTAACAGCTAGAACCTGGAAAGAACCCAGATGTCCCTCAATTGAAGAATGAGTTAAAAAACTGTGGTACATCTACATAATGGAATATTATTCAGCTATCAGGAACAATGAAATTATGCAATTTTCAGCCAAATGGATGGAACTAGAAAAGCTCATCCTGAGTGAGCTGACCCAGACTCAGAAGGCCGCATATGGCATCTATTAACTTATAGTAGGATTTTAGCTATATAGTAGAAGGTATCGATACTACAACTAACACACCAAAGGGAATTTGGACATAGACTTTTTATTTTTTATATTTATTAATTTATTTATTATATTTTTTTTCTATTTTTTAATCTTTATTTTATCTGTTTGCCTGCTTATTTGTTTCTTTGCCTTTTAGTTCTCTATCCCGGGCAATGAGACACTGTTCACTGGTGGTACTCTCTCGTAGACCCCCAATGAATGAGGAGGCTCTTGGCCCTCATAAGACCTCTCAACTGAGATGAGGGACTGTTATATAAGGACACCCCACCCCAGAGAAATGGGATGGAAGGGTTAGGAGGTAAAGAAAAAAAATGAATGTGATGTTTCAGCCTTTTACTACTAATTGTCATAAACTGTTTAAGATAATTAAGAAATGCAAACTAATAGTTATGCAAGCTGGTCATTTTGGTAGGTACTATAACAGCCTATTATAGTTATTTTCTAAGCTAATCAGAAATAAAGCTGCTAAGAGGCAAGCAACATCTGCTTACCCTAATATAAGAGATAGATAGGGCCTCTTCAAAAACCTCAAGAGATCTGCAGAATATGGCATTCAAAGATTTTTTTGTAACTTTAGATTTTTTTTATATAGAGACATATCAACTCCTGACAGCACCCCTTATTCCACCCCAAGAGAAGATGAGCATTGAAGAATCTCCAGTGGGAGATGATTGAATTAGTCGCAAGCCTATCTCTTGGTAGGAAAAGCGCCTTGCTCCAACTGTAGACAGAATGCTGTCCAAAAAGGACAAAACCTGGAAGCAGGTAAGTCGACAGCCTAGCTCTGCCAAGACAGGGTAGGCAAGTCCTTCATAACCCCTGCTCTACAATCAATGTCTATCAGAGAAACGGGGCCAAATGACTGAAGATCGATGCTGTAATGTATGGAGAGAAAATGGGAACTGTCCAGGCAGCCACTGGTATGTCATTTCTTAGTTTGGGAAGCTGCAAGCCCTGTACTTTCTATAAAATCAGATATATTTATCCCTCTCAGGTCTCTGAGGTGGTTGAAGAACAGATAGCTAGTGTCTCATAATTAAATTTTGAGTTGTTTAGGAGTCAAGAGAATGTTATAGATCTAAGAAGACACTTTTAAAATTGTGTTGCAAGTTAGTGTGTATGTTGAGTTAGATATTTAACTTTAAACTCTTGGAGATGGTTAGATAGTAGAATGTTAATGTCAGGTTTCAAATACATGTGGACTATACATTGGGAATGTATGCTAAGCCATATAACCCTCATAACTGTGGCCTAATTACCTCTTTTGTTTTTTATTGTATTTATTATTATAAGAGAAAGAGCCATTTGTTGGACTGAAAAGTGAAACTGTAGGGGGAAATAAGATATACCTCAAACTTTAAAAAAAAAAAAAGGGAAGAGGATGTGGGTTTGAGAGTGGGAGGGTGAGACTGGTGGGGGGAATAGGGAGGGGACTGTGATTGAGATGTAAATTGAAGAAATAAAAAGTAAAGAAAACAACAAATAAGAATGGAAAATGATACAGGTATAGAACTCTAAGCTAGGTATAGATAATAGATGACTTCTCCAAGGTTGTTAAATGCAAATGGACTGGAAATTGTAAATATAATTCTTGATAGATACGATAACTATTTTTATTGTATAAAGTTTACACACACACACACATACATACACACATGCCATTTTTGATCTGACGGGGGGAAATAAGGTAAGGGTTTGTTTAAAAAAAAAAACAGTTATGAGAATGTTTTTGCCTAATCACTGGTGTGAGGCTGCTTCCACTAAGACCACAGAGGTAAACTATTAACTGCCTTGTGAGCTAGCAGCATATGACTTAGCCAGCTGAGCATGTTGAAGTCTGAGGACTTGAGATGGGGGGAAAAACCAGAGCCCTGAGGAGAAGTGGGTGCTACATAGAAGAGAGAAGGTCGATACACAGAACTGTTGCTGGTTCTTCCTGCTGCTGTTTCCCAGTTTGCTGGTTTTCTAGATTGTGGCTTGTGAGATTGGTATTGTCCCCAAAAGAGCAAGATGATCTTAATCGGCAGGAAGTATCTCAAAGAGACCCACATCCTTTCCTCCTCTAATCTTTCTCTCCCACCTAGTATTGGTGAGTTGGAAGGAATAAGGGTTGGAAGGGAGGTAGTGGTATTATGGATAATAAACTAATTAGAGTGGTCAATAAAACAAAAATAATAAAAGCCACCCTGTTATATGTGGGTATGGAATTTATATATGGGATACATCAATTCTACTTATGCAATTGTAGTACTGGGTGAAAATGAATTCTGGAAGAGAAAGAAAGTAATCAGAGTGGATCGAATCCAGAGCTCAGAGATACAGCTATGCAGTTCTAGAAAGAGTGTTATTTAGCCCAGACCCAGTTCCAAGAGTTGTTTCTGTCCTTGATTTAATTAGTGTGCCTCCTCTCCTGCTTAAGACTGAAATGACATATACTGATTTTCTTTATGAATAAAAAAGTAGATTTACAGGGTTCAAGTATTGACCATGGAAGACAGTGGATGCTAGTTAGGAGCCAAGGATCATGGGTCACACAAACGTGATAGGAAGAAAACTGGATCCTACTACTCAATGTTCATTCACTGTTTTTACACAGCCCATTGTATTTAATTTCTTCATTTATGTTGGCTTCTTTGCTGTCTTGTAGGAAAAGGGAGCAAGTCCATTCTTTTCTCCAAACAGAAAATAGTGTTTCTGAAGAAGGCTAAGGTGCTATACTAAAATACACGCATTCCATGACCTGTTCACTCACCTGTCTTCTAGTAAGATAAAAGAGAGCTGTCTTTTTCCCCACATTTTCATCTAATAGGATGAAGTAAAGTTGCCTCCTTTCTTTGCAGATTTCATCTTTCCATTCTCCTATTAATTCTAATGTGGTCTAAGGGTTGAAATCATGCTAGCAATGAAGGAGGGGAAACTGGTGAGGAGAAAACTGACCCACTGCAAAACTACAGATATTTTTCAGTTCTCCTCTGATGAAAATACAGTTTTAGAACTCATTTTTCTTTTTTAATGTAAGAATTTTATGAGTATAAACTATAGAAGCTTCCAGTGGTATAAAGTTTCCTATACTACCATTATTTGGGAGTGGGAAGACCTCTTTAAAATCATAAGAATTTATGTACAATACAATTTGATGAAGTTGTAATGGGAAGAAGAAAGCAAAGAATTCACTCATTCATGAAAACTTCTTACTAATTTTCTTACAAGAGAAGACTACAGATTCAGGGTACAAGGAACAAAATCCAAGCAAAAAGCTTTTTTAGCACCTCACAATCACTCAAAGGCTCCTTAAAACCAGCTGCATGCTTCTTTTAATTAGCTCAGGATTCACTGTGGCACACATTGCAAACATCCCTTCTTAAATAGCATCCTTGAATAATGCAGCTGGGAACCGAGTCAGTTGTGCCCTGATGCAGCTGAGCAGTTGGAACGATGGAAATCAAAAGTGAATTCTGATGAAGTAATTTCATTTTGAGCCTTTCAGTTTTCTTCCCCTCTAAACTTAAAAGAAACGAAACCTCTAGTTCAGCTATTTCATTGCCGACTCCATGCCAATTTGCATTTTCAGATAATAGAAGTATTTTGGTTAAATGAATATTGAAAACAGAATTCTATTTTCTCACCTAATGGTGAGATGTTTTAGTGTATTGAGCCTATAGTAATTTTCTTATGATAATATAATAACTGACCTCATTTGCGAAGTTCAGCAAACCTGTTTTTTTACTATTAAAGTTAACCATTTCTACAATTACTCATTACAAAATGTCACTTTGTCTCTATCCCATTATTTATAGTATATCTAGTTCCTGTAAAGAATTGTATTGTAATATATTTGAGATATAAATATATCCCTGGTGTCATGCTTTATCAACTTGTGAAAAGTTTTGTGAAGAACAATGAAGCAGGCTGAATGGAGAAGTCACCATGGACTTGTGGAGCATGCTAGGTGCTTTGAGATTTCCCTGGATGAAGGCTTTTCAACTCTGAGTTGGTAAGTAATAATTGGGTTCCCAGAAGATAATACATTAAAAGGCTATATAGGTATATGTACACACTATAAGTATTACAAGAAATAGAAGCATCTTTTACTAAACACCAGTGAATTTAATTCTTTGAAAGATATTTTTTTCATTTCAAAGCTGTTTCGAAATATTGAAAACTCTTTTTTTTTAAATCTCAGACATTTTTGGTATTACCAATGTCTTATAATTTGTCAATTAACAGTCACTGACAAATAACCATTTAAAAACATGGCTTTGGCTAATTTTTAATTTGAATTACATGGTTTTAGAAAAGTGATTAAATATGAATAATATTTAAATAAAGTCATGCATTTTTTCTTAAATTTGTAAGATATTCACATTTCTGGAAACATCTGTAGATTTAAAATTAAATGTATCAACTTTAATATATGAATTTGATAGTTTGTTTTGTTTGTTGTTTTTATCAAAAGAGATTATCATTCCCTATATTTGAGTAGATAATGAGAAAAACACCTGTTATGTCTATTTATAAAATTTTAAAATACTATTAAAATTCATTTAAGTTTCACTTATGTGAAATTTATTTTTATGTTTTTCTGTTCTTTAGGCACATGTTCTGTTTCCCAAAAATGAGCAAAAACATATTTCTATGTTTAATTCTGATTTGAGATTTTATATAAGACTTCCTACTTTTAGATTAAAATCCAACTATTTGAGATTTATTTTTTTTTTCAAAATTAAAGGGAGTAGTCAGGGATGTCTATCTTTTCTAACTCACTTTATTTGTTACATTCTTTTATTGCTGTGACCAAAAACCTGAGTAGAAGCAATTTAAAGTAGTTTTTATTTTGGTGTAAAATGTAAGAATAGATGCAGTTCATGAAGGCAGAGAAGACTGGAAACAGGCTGTTCATATTGAAACTACAGTCCTGAAACAAAGTGCTGCTGCTCAGTTTAGCTCTTTGTGCAGTCTAGGGTTTGGGCCAATTTAAGGCACCAATCAACACTTAATGTGAGTCTTTCTACCTTACAGATATACCAGAAACTATACAAAGTCTAGATCCTTTCAGGTTGAAAAATTAATATTAACCATAATTCCCACTGATTATATTTTTAATTAGCAGAAATATGGTGATTAAATATTTTAGAACTGAAGTAAATGTGTAAAACCTTCACTTATAATCATAGATTAATGTACATTGTTTAAATGTACATACAGTTTATTCATATTTTCAAATCAAGGTTCTTTGATGTCTTCAAGATGTGTGACATTAGAGTTTGGTTTTCAACATAAATTGAAAAGGCACACCTGGTGGTGTTAATCATAATTATAAAGATTGTTTTATGTTTTTGGTGGATTGATCATTTGATAATAAGTGGGCTTTCCCATGAAGAAGTGAATGCCCTTGTGATAATGGCACATTAAATGTAGTTTTATAGGATCTCAAATAAAGCAAGCCTCTCAACATTTTGTCACATGAAATCAAATTAAATCAAGTGCCTTATTTCAGTTTACTTACTCCATGAGTTATGAAAGGCAAAGAAATAAGGACAATTTTAAATATATTTTAAATAATATGTATTAAAATATTATTTAATACATATTATTCAGTTGTTCATATCAATTCTATACATAAGCCAAAGAAAATGAAGAATACTCATGCTTATTTTTATTTAAAACAGTAATCATTTTATTTCCACATTTAAATCATTTTAGATGTTTGTTTATATTTCATGAATAAGTATAGCTTGAAAAGTGAAAAGTGATTCCAAAGTTAGGTGCAATCTCTTTCAATAAGGTGACAAAGTTTTCAACAACTGTAACTGACAAAGATATATTCAAGTAGTTTCAAAGACTACTAAAGAAAATCTGGAGAGTCACATTTAAATAGTGACAGTGGAACTGGAGAGATGGCTCCGCAGCTGAGAACACTGCCCGCTATAGTAGAGGACCTGGGTTTGATTGCCAGCATCTGCATGGTGGCTAAGAACGACCTGTAGCAGGATTATAAATTATAGACCAGTCTTTTGAATTAAAAAACAAATCACTGTATGAGTTATATACCCAAATGAGGACATAGCTATCAAATATTTTGGTAATCTCTGTAATGAATTAGTAAGGGCTTCTGAATGCAGATTGGTTGGCACATAACAGCCTATGGTCCTGGGCAAACAGATGTAATGGGTAATGCCTGGGAAACTGAGAGAAAGGGCTTTTTGATGATGCCTCTCTTCAAAATGGGTGGAGCCCCATTGATGGCTTTGTTAAGTGGTGTGGCTACAAAACTGATCTGAGGGACAAGGAGAAAGCATGCCAAGTGGAGGGGCTTGGCCAAGGGCTGCTAGAACCACCAAAGTGCATGAGAAAGTGCAAAACCCCATGAAAGACTGTGAGAACCATACCGTATTTAAGCCAGAGAGCTCCACATGAAGTGGAGCCCCCATGGAGGAGAGAGACTGATTCCGGTGTGTGCAACATATACCTGAGCCATGTGAGAAGGAGTCAGCCCCTGAGGGAGAGACACATGTATGCCCACAGGTTGCACTGAGGTCATGCTGACAGAAAAACCCTTGGAAGGGAGCTCTGGTTACAAGCCACCCAAGAAGGCCAAGCAAAGCCACAAAGAGACAGCAGAAGGAGCAGAGTGGTCTAAGGTACGCTATTGAATGAGTGAAGAACAAAGCATGTAGGGGCTGAGGAGACCATAGAAGTGACAGTAAGGGCAACCTAAACAAAATTGGGACTGGCTAGCTGCAGGAACAAAGTAACTGAAGTGGGTTGGGTGGCAGCCACAGCCCCGGCCTGAGGTGCAAGGTGCATACATGCTCCCAAAACACAAGGAACACACTATGAGAGGACCTTGAAAATAGGCAAAATGGTAACCTCTGTAATGTGAGGTTGTGGCAAGGCTTTGAAATAAAAGACTAGGCCATGCATAGCACAGCATCTTTGCCTTATATGACTGAAGCCAGCCCCAAGCTGAGCGGGGGAGGAGAGTTAGCTGCAGGAAACAAGGTACAACAGTGATGCTAAGCCCAGAGGAAGCCAAGCCAACCTGAAAATTAGACTGCAGTGACTGTGCCAGAGCCAGTCTGCTGACTGCTATTTGAAGTGTGCATGCAGACAGAATACAAACCAAGTTTCCCTATGGTCCTGCGCTAGAAGATCTTAATATCCTTTCAAAAGGGTTTAAGTAGGATTGTTTACGTGTTACTAGGTATTAGGTGTTCATAGGTTGCAGGTTATAGTTTATTATAAAAATATTAATTTACAAATCTCCATTCTAATGGGGATTTCTGAAGGTAAACAAAGAGGTGACAATAAACAGTTGCAAATTTTAATGATCATGTTTGTGTGATTACTCTAGTATCCTCAGCACTGATAATAATCTCAGGTCCTCTACCATAGAAGGCAGTGCTCATTATAACAGAGGGAGAACATAATAAACTTTTTAGATTAATCATCTCCACATCATAGTATCCAATGGAAGTAACTGTCACAATTTGACATATTAGTGAAAATTCATAAACATATATATGACAAATACTGATAACAATATACAATATCATTATAATTTATGTTATATATTAATGTAAAATAATTAATAACATCATTATTATTATTTACTTATAAAACTCAATATTCACATACAAATGCTTAGTCTGTAGAAATAAAGACCATCTGATATAGTACTTGAGGTTTGAGAAAGACTATATTTTATTCAGTGTTTAAGTATGTGTGATCATGAATATATGATAAAACATTAGTCTGGATAAAATTTGTTTTTCCTTAACCAAGCATTCGTCTACTCTAGTCTGAATGTTCCTATTCTTAGGACTGTCTCTATAATTTTTGTGCCTGTAATTAAAACATATTAATAAGCCTCAAAATAATGTATTTAACATAAGGTAAAAATTGATAAAATCTAACACGTCATTAGGTATAGAAAATATGGTTAAAAAGTTCATTATGAACAGGAAAGATGGCTCAGTCATCAAAATAGCCTGATATTGAAGCATTAGAGGCAAAGTTTGAGTTGCCAAGAAACCAATTATAACAAAAAGGGAATGAGCATGTTTGTATGCATCTGTAAGTTACCACAGGAAGGATGGAGACTAGTGGACTCCATGCTGATTGGTCAGCTAGTATGGTCCACTCAGCTTGCTTTCTTATACCATCCAAGACTACCAGCCCTTGGGCTGGACCATCCCATCTCTCCAATTATTAATTAAGAAATTCCCTTGCAGTCTTGTCCAAAGCTGTTATTATGGAGACATTTTCTTAATTGAGATTTATTCCTCTCAGCTGAATCCAGCTTGGGTCAAGTTAACATAAAAACTATCCAGCATGTCACCCAACTGAATACTATCAGTGACTGGCTCTGTGCTGCATGATCAGAGTAAAATAAAGAGGACAGTGCTTGAAGACTACCTATTCTAAACAGTTATATGAAGATAAAACTTTTAACTATCAAATGCATTTATTAATAAGTATAGGCACTTTAACAAATATAAACACTTACATTTGTTATAACTACTAGGCCTAAGAATGATTATAACCTCTGTTAGCTAACAACTAATCCTATTAATAACTATAACAAATGTTATCTGACAATCCTAACTTTTTAGAAGGATACCGTCTCTGGGGCAGGTCCTCAGTCAACAGGAACACCTTAGGTATAGATCCTTTAAGGCACTTAGTCAACAGTTTTCTTCAGAAACCTCTCAGATGTAGGTCCTTTAAGGTAAATTGACTATGGTAGCTTCTCTTTAAACGAGGCTTGAGGCTTGCTTCTCCCTGGAACACCTCAGATGCCCATAAGGCAACTTAATTCAGTTTGTATTAGCCACTCACACATTCTGCCTCAGTCTTTGAGGCTGGCCACAGTTCTATTCAGGCCACTGTTTGAACCAATCGAACCCCTTTAAGCAAAAGCTGTACCACAGGGCTTAGAACTATGACTTTGCTGTTTTGCTGAGGCCTTCTTTGCTCACCAGCTTCTTCCTCATGGAGAGTTGACCATAATTTCTCAGCTCTTTTGAGATCAGGTTTTCATTCTGCCATCATTTTCTCCATCAGATGATACAGCCACCTTGCAGCTCATCTCTCTAGCATGGAAACTCTCAGGCTTCACCACATCATTTTTATATAAGATCTGTCCTTGTTTCACCTGGATTTAGCCTAATCTGGGCTCTGCCGACTTTGTAAAGCTATTCACAGCCATAAATCCTGTTTTTAGTCCATATGCTGCCATGCCAACTGCACATGGGTGCCAGGCTGACCTTCATGCCCCCTTTTAATAGACTGTATCAGAAGCCCCTAGATATTCAGTAAATGTAATTTATATTAATCTAACTCCCCTTACAGTTATACATGAGGGTGATTACTGCTGCACCACACAATGTTTGAAATATTTGATTTAGCTAAGTAAGACATTTAAATTAGAATCTCTAGAGGGTTCTAAATTGGTATCTTCCTATAGTACATTATATCAAGGATAAAATTTGGAGTGCCTTCAAGTACTATATTGAAGAGATATGGTGAAAGTGGACATCCTTGTCTTGTCCCTGAGTTTACAGGAAATGCTTCAAGTTTCTCTCCATTTAATTTGATGTTGGCTACTGGCTTGCTGTATATTGCCTTTATTATTTCTAGGTATGGTCCTTGTATGCCCATTCTCCCCAGAACGTTTAGCATGAAGTGGTGTTGGATTTTGTCAAATGCCTTTTCCACATCTAGCAAGATTATCATATGTTTTTTTGCTTTCATCTTGTTTATATGGTTACAGCAAAAGGAGATCAAGGGGATAAACATTGGAAACGAAGAAGTCAAATTATCCCTATTTGCAGATGATATGATAGTCAAATAGGTGACCCCAAAATTTCCACCAGAGAACTCTTACAGCTGATAAACACCTTCAGCAAAGTGGCTGGATAGAAAATTATTCAAAAAACTCAGAAGCCCTTCTTTATACAACAAACAAATGGGCTGAGAAAGAAATCAGGGAAACAACCCCATTCACAATAGCCACAAACAATATAAAATACCTGGGGGTAACTCTAACCAAGCAAGTAAAGGACCTGTACAACAAGAACTTCAAGCACTTAAAAAAAGAAATTGAAGAGTCCATCAGAAGATGAAAAGATCTCCCATGCTCATGGATATGTAGGATCAACATAATAAAAATCGCTATCCTACCAAAAGCAATATACAGATTCAATGTAATTCCTATGAAAATATCAACACAGTTCTTTTTAGACCTGGAAAAAATATTCTTAATTTCATATGGAACAACAAAAAACCAGAATAGCTAAATCAATCCTGTACAATAAAAAAACATCTGAGGGTATCACCATCCCAGATTTCAAGCTATACTACAGACCAACAGTAATAAAAACAGCATGGTGCTGGTATAGAAACAGACGAGTCGATCAATGGAATCGAATTGAAGACCCAGAAATGAACCCACACACCTATGGTCACCTAATTTTTGACAAAGAAGCCAAACTGCACAATTTAAAAAGGACAGAATCTTCAACAAATGGTGCTGGTCCAATTGGATGCCCAAATGTAAAAGAATGAAATTAGACCCATACTTATCACTTGTATAAAACTTATGTCCAAGTGGGTCAAAGACCTTAACATAAGGCCTCACACATTAAATCTACGAGAAGAGAAAGTTGGAAAAACCCTTGAACTCACTGGCACAGGTGACAACTTCCTGAACAGAACATCAACAGCTCAGGACCTAAGACCAACAATCAATAAATGGGACCTCATGAAACTGAAAAGCTTCTGTAAGGCAAAAGACACTGTCATTCGAACAAAATGGCTGCCTACAGATTGGGAAAAAAATCTTCACCAACCCCACATCTGACAGAGGGCTAATATCCAAAATTTACAAAGAACTCAAGAAATTAAATAAACAGAAACCAAATAATCTAATCAAAAAATGGGGAACAGAGCTAAACAGAGAATTCACAAAGGAGGAATTCCTAATGGCTGGGAGACACTTGAAGAAATGCTCAGCATCCTTAATCATCAGAGAAATGCAACCCAAGATGACTCTAAGATTCCATCTCACACCTGTCAGAATGGCTAAGATCAAAGCTCAAATGACAGCACATGCTGGCAAGGGTGTGGAGAAAGGGGAACCCTCCTCCATTGCTGGTGGGAGTGCAGGTTTGTGCAACCACTATGGAGGTCAGTCTGGCGATATCTTAGAAAACTTGGAATAGCTCTGCCTCGGGACCCAGCCATACCACTTCTGGGTATACATCCAAATGACTCCTCACTGAATCACAATGAAGTTTCCTCATCTATGCTCATAGCAGCCTTATTTGTAATAGCTAGAAACTGGAAACAACCCAGATGTCCCTCAACTGAAGAATGGATTAAAAAACTGTGGTATATCTACACAATGGAATACTACTCAGATATCAGAAACAATGAAAGTATGCAATTTGCAGCCAAATGGATGGAAATAGAGATGCTCATCCTGAGTGAGCTAACCCAGACTCAGAAGGATGCACATGACATCTATTCACTTAAAGTCAGATTTTAGCTATAGAGTACATGATATCTATACTACAACCAACACACCAAATGGAACATGGACATAGACTTTTTCTTTTCTCCCTGTCAATGAGACACTTTTCCCTAGTGGTGCTGCCTTGTAGGTCTCCAGTGTATGAGGAGGCTCTTGACCCTCATATAACTGCTGAACTGGGGTGTGGGTCTGTTATGTAGGGACATTTCATTCCAGAGGAGTAGGATGGAAGGGATAGGGGGCAGAGTTTGGGAGGGCCAGGACAGGGAGGGGTGGAAAGAGGACATTATGATGAAGATGTAACCTGAAGCAATAAATAAATAAATTTAAAAAATTTTGGAGTGCCTGATCTATTCCGCAGGAGATAATATTGGAACATAGGCCATAAGACCTCTAAAATCTAAAGCTAATTGATTACTTGTAAAATGTCTACGATAATATATAGTACTCAGGTTTCTATTTTGAATTCATGTTGCTTAAAATAGGGTTTTTTTCTGAGTATGACTAAGCATAATCATAGCTTGTCCAATGTACAGTTGATTGAGAACAGAATGCTAAAGGGCATCAGAGAACTGACTTTGGTCAGTATTTCTTCTATACAAGAGAGGTGTTGTGCAACACGGAGGCCATAGGTGTTAATGCTCATGTGAAAGTATCTTCACAGTTCATTTCTCTTCTAGCATGTATCAAATTGTGGACTATGAATCAGAACCACATTCCCACTCTACAATCTCACTCTTACAGTACTCAGTGTTCATGCACTTGCTGATGTTTTTGTGTCGTGTCCCCCCTTGTCCAGCAAGGAATGACGCAACTCACAAAAGCTCTTCTCCTGCAGTTTATTCAGGTCCCTTGAAAACAGTCTTCCGAATAATGGGGCAGACCCAACCCACAGGCTAAATACTAATTAAACAGCCAGTCAAGTAAAGCCAAGTGGTGCTATCTTAGAGGTCTATGTATGCGGAAGCAAGCCAGATCAGCAGTCTTTGCCAAATATGAACTTATTATCAAAAAGAGCACTCACCGTCGGGCTGGTGGAAGGCGGAGACCAGCGCCATCTTTAGGGCGCGGCACTTCACAGCTCTCTACATTTTTGTTTTGCTGTGTTTTTTTTTAATTTTCTTTGTTTTTTCTTACCAAAACAAAACAACAACAACAAAACCAGTAGCTGATTGATAACTAAAGTCAAGAGGATATCATAGCATCACCACACTTGGTCCTTCCTTCCACTTTCAGATCTCACAGAATAATGATTTCCAGATGCGGATTGGGGACTAACTTAGTTTTGAAAAGTACCATACTTTCAGAGTTCTAAAACCAAAATACAATCAGTGGAAAAAAATTCTTTCCCAAATTGGGAAAATATTACTAAACATGCTGATGGAACACAAACAGAGGAAAACATGATCAAGAAAGGAATCCATCCAAAATAAAAGGTATTTTAGGGACTCAAGAAAATATAAAAATGAAAAAAGTCTCTTGAAATATTCCTTTATTTGGAAAATGTGTTTACATTTTTATTGCACATAATATAAGATAATGCTTGCTATGCAGTGGGGAAATAAATTCAAGTTCAGCAGAGCAATACCATAGATAAGGAAGGACTCTGTCTCTCACTAATCCTCTTGCTCTCTTTCTGGCATCACTCTCAGATTTGCTATAATATCAGTCAGACAGTCCATAATAAAAAAAATAGCATCAAAATTTAGACTTGAATTGATTTCTATGTTAGAAGGACGGAAATGAGTCTTTCATCAGGTGGAAAAGCAAGTGCAAAGATTATAGTGAAATATTCAATAATAAAGGGAAAAAATTTCAGTGTATATATTTTTACTGTATAATTGGAAGGAAAGGGGAGGGGAAAGCATCAATTTGTTTGATTTTTTTTACATTATTTATAATGTAAAATGGTGAGCCATGTCAGCTGTTTCAATTCATTTGATTTACTTTTTAGTTTGAAAATATCTTAAGTCTACAATTTTGATTCTTGTATATATGTTTCTGGGTTAAATTCATTTTTCACAGGCAAGGAACCCATGGATCTTTCTCACTTTCTGCTACCTCACACTCAATGCTTAGTGTTTCTCCTAATGCTACAACAGAACATCAGCTTCCACTTCCTATCCTCTTGTTTGAAACTGTACTTTTTAATTATTAAAACTTATTTATTAATAACTATATTCACTTATAACAAATACACTTACTTAACTACTATTCCTATAAATTCCTACAACCCCTATGAATGCCTACAACCCCTAAGACCTAACCACTAAACCTATTGATAACTATTACAACTATTTTCATAACCTTTTAGAAGGACACAGTCTCCTGGGCAGGTCCTCAGTTGCCAGAAATACCCTTTAATCCAATTAGCAGTCTTTCTTCTGGAATATCTCAGATGTAGATTCATCAGGGTAAATTGGCTATGGCAGTTTCACCTTAAATAAGGCTTGAGGGTTTCTTCTCTCTGGGAGACCTCAGCCATCTGTAGGCTAACTTATTTCCTTTGTATCAGCAACTCTGCCACTCAGCCTCAGTCTTTAAATCTGGCCACAGTTCCGTTCAGGCCACTGTTCAGACAGGTCAAACACCTCTAGGCAAAAGCTGAGCCACAGGGTTTAGTCCTTGGCATTTTGCTGTCTTGCTGAGGCTTTCTCTGCTTACCAGCTTCTTTCTGCCTCAGGGAGAGTTGGCCATCAGTCCACAAGCACTTTCTCCATTAGAGGATACAAACTACTCATTGTCCTTTCTAGCATGAGGACTTGCTAGCACCAGAGCTCACTAGCATCAGAGCTCTAGCTCTCTAGTGTGTCCCCTTGGCTCCACCCACTTGTCCTTAAATAGGATCGCTCCTTGTTCCACCTGCTTCAGCTTAATTTTGGCCCACTTAGCAGTTGAAAACAATGCCAGGTCATAAAATCTTTTCTTGTTTCACCTGGCTTCAACCTTGTTTTTCAGTCCATAGAGACTCCCCTCATTTCATGTGACTTCATCCATAAGCTGATAAGCTAATTGCTCACAGCCAAGTTGATCCTCATGCCCAGATTAAGAGACTGTATCAGAAACCTAGATATTTACTAAATCTAATTCATATTAATCTAACTCCCTACACTTGTTCGTGCCCCTTGTGGATCCCACAGACCACCACAACCGGGTCTACACTTCCCACATCATCATTGTGCCCCAGTCCCCAAATCAGGCAGACAGCTCTTGCTCAATTACGGACCACACCTTCCAGAAGACGAGTTAGGCTGCCCATAGAAATTCTCTCCTCTCCCTATTACCACAGATCCAATTTTAAGGGTGGCCCCTAGCCATAAATTATCATCTACAGCTATAATCACCCCAAACCCAGATGCCTACAGGCCTGCATTACAACACAATCTGTAGAAGTCAATGAAGCATGTCTCCATCAGAGTCCTGCTATCCTATCACACCAGATCAGGAGTATTCTACTATAGCAAAAACCCAAAAAAAGACAAAAATCCATCTCTGTAAAGATGATAGAGATAATTAAAGAGGATATGAATGAATCCCTTAAATCCAGGAAAGCACAAACCAAAAATTGGAGGAAATGAATAAATCCTTTGAAGAAAGTCAAGAAAAAACAAACAGTTGAAGGAAAAAAAAAAACTCTTCAAAACCTGAAAATGGAAATAGAAATAATAAAGAAAACAAAACCTGAAGAAATCTTGGAAATGAAAAATTTAGGAACGTGAATAGTAACTTCAAAATCAAGCTTCACTAATACAATATAAGAGATGGAAGAAGGAATCTCAGGCATTGAAGACATAATACAAGAAATGGAGACATCAGTCAAATAAAATGTTAAATCCAAACAAATTGATGATATAAAATATTCAGGAAATCTAGAACATAATAATAAAAAAAAACAAATAGGGATAGAGGAAGGGAAAGAATACCAGTTCAAAGATCCAGAAAAATATTTTCAAGCAAGTCATAGAAGAAAATTTTTCCCAACTTAAAGGGAAAGATGCCTTATAAAGGTACAAGAAGCATGCAGAGCACCAAATAGATTGAACCAAAAAAGAAAGCATCCACAAATTCAGCCCTACAGAAGATCCTAGAAGGAAAATCCCAACACAGAAAAGATCACTACACCCAAGAAAACGGAGGAAGTAAAAAACTCCACTGCACCTAAACCAAAAGAACACACAACTACCACCTAAATCAAAATAACAGGAAATAACAACCTTTGGTCATTAATATGCATCAACATCAATGGAATCAGCTCCCCAATAAAAAGACACAGGCTTACAGAATGGATCTGTAAACAAGACCCATTATTTTGCTAAATACAAGAAATACATCTCACTAACAAAGATAGAAACTACCTCAGAGTAAAGGGCCGGGAAAAGATTTTCCATGTAAATGGAAACAGGAAGTAAGCTGTGAATGAAGAACTCAAATTATCCATAAGTGAAGACAATATGATAGTATACATAATTGACCCCAAAAATTCCACCAGAGAACTCTTGCAGCTGTAAAACACCTTCAGCAAGGTGACTGGATAAAAAATTCATTTTAAAAAATTCAGAAGCCCTTCTTTATACAAAAAATAAATGGGCTGGGAAAGAAATTAGAGAAACAACACCCTTCACAATAACCACAAACAATATAAAATACCTGGGTGTAACTCTAACAAACCAAGTGAAAGACCCATATGACAAGAACTTCAAGTCCTTGAGGAAAGAAATTGAAGAGGATATCAGAAGATGGAAGGATCGCCCATCCTCATGCATAGGTAGGAACAACATTAAAAAAAAATGGCCATACTACCAAAAGCAATATACAGATTCAATGCAGTTCCTATCAAAATACTATCACAATTCTTTATAGACCTGGAAAAATCAATTCTCAAATTCATATGGAATAGCAAAAAAACCCAGAATAGCTAAATCAATCCTGTACAATAAAAAGACATCTAGGGGCATCACTATCCCAGATTTCAAGCTGAACTACAGAGCAATAGTAATAAATACAGCATGGGACTTGTATAGAAACAGACCAGTGGATGAATGGAATCCAATTGAAGACCCAGAAATGAACCCACACAACTATGGTCATTTAATTTTTGACAAAGAAGCCAAAAATGTACAATTTAAAAAGGACAGCATATTCAACAAATGGTGCTGGTCTAACCGGATGTCAACCTGTAAAAGAATGAAATTAGACCCATACTCATCACCTTGCACAAAACTTAAGTCCAAGTGGATCAAAGACCTTAACATAAGGCTTGACAAACTAAATCTATTAAAAGAGAAAGTGGTAAAACCCTCGTACTCAACAGCACAGCCAAAAACTTCCTGAACAGAACCCCAACAGCTCAGGTTCTAAGACCTACAGTCAATAAATGGGACCTCATGCAACTGAAAAGTTTCTGTAAGGCAAAAGACACTGTCATTTGAATAAAACAGCAACCTACAGATTTGGAAAAGATGTTCACCAACCCCACATCTGACAGAGGGGCTAATATCCAAAATTTACAAAGAACTAAGAAATTAAATGCCAAGAAATCAAATAATCCAATCAAAAAATGGGGAACAAAGCTAAACCAAGAATTCACAAAGGAGGAATCCCTAATGACCAAGAGACACTTGAAAAAATACTCAGCATCCTTAACCGTTAGAGAAATGCAACTCAAAACAATTCTGAGTTTCTATCTCACACCTGTCAGAATGGCTAAGATCAAACTCAAATGACAGCACATGCTGGTGAGTTGGTGGAGAAAAAGGAACATTCCTCCATTGCTGGTGGGAGTGCAAGCTTGTACAACCACCATGGAAATCAGTCTGGTGATATCTTAGAAAATTTGGAATAGCTCTACCTCAAGACCCAGCCATACCACTTCTGGGCATTCATCCAAATGATTCCTCACCAAACCACAATGATGTTTCATCATGTATATTCATAGCAGCCTTATTTGTAGTAGCTAGAAACTGGAAACAATACAGATGTCCCTCAATGGAGGTATGGATAAAAAACTGTGGTACATCTACACAATGGAATACTATTCAGCCATCAGAAACAATGAAATCATGCAATTTGCAGCCAAATGGATGAAACTAGAGAACCTCATCCTGAGTGAGCTAACCCAGATTCACAAGGATGCACATGACATCTATTCACTTATAATCAGATTTTAGCCATATAGTACAGGATAACTATACTACAACCAATGCACCAAAGGGAACAGGGACATAGAATTTGTTTCCTGTCAATGAGACACTTTGCCCTAGTGGTGCTGTCTTGTAGACCCCCAGTGTATGAGAAGGCTCTTGATCCTCATGTGACTGCTGAACTGGAGTAGGGACACTCCACTCTGGTGGAGTGGGATTGAAGGAGTGTGGTTAGAGGGTGGGAGAGAAGGACTGGGAAGGGTGGAAAGAGGGTACTGTGATGGAGATGTAACTGAAGTAATAAATAAATATTAAAAAAATTGTACTTCATCAAATTGGAAAACCTAAAAGAAATAGATAATTTACCACCTATCACAGTTAAATCAACATCAGATAAACAGTTTAAATAGACACATAAACAAATACATATGGTATGATTGTTTAGCTTGTTGCTTCTGTGGGACTCCCAACAGTGGGAACCAGTGTGTCTCTGACTCTTTCGCCTGCCATTAAAACTCTTTTCCTTTTTTGGGTTGCCTTTTCTAACCTTGATATAAGGGCTTTCACCTTGTGTTATTATATCTTGATTTGTCCTGTTTGGCTATTTTCTTTTGGAGGCCTGCTCTTTTCTGAAGAGGAAATAGAGGGTGTGTGGATCTAGGCTATATGAGAAAGGGAGGAGCAGCTAAGAGGAGAAGAGGGAATGGAAAGTATGGTTGGATGTATTGTATGAGAGAAGAATCTATTTTCAACAACAAAAAATAAATAAATTTTAAAAATTTACCCTTCAACTTGTGTAATTATTCCTCTGTAGGGGCTTTCAAACAAAGAGGTGTTTGTAAGCTGAATTACAGAAAGAATTTCACCTTGAAACACCCTGATTTTTGCTTAGATAAAACTAAAGCAGAATAGGAGGGGGTGGGGGAGTCCAGTTAGAAAACCAACCTGAAAAATGTGGTAGCTGGATGATGTTACAAACTTAGTGAATTCAAGAATGTTTTAGGAATATAATAGTTATAAATTAAGATTGCTGTTTTCATTACTGGTTTGATTAGCTTCAGAGGTTAAATGGAGACAATGACAAAAAGCAGATTGTAAGTGAGTTAATGGGTACTTGGGTTCATTGTGTCATAGCTACTCTGAGTGACACCGGGGAAGGCAGTCAGATAGTTCCCAGTAGTAGTTAGTAAAACAGAGATTGCATACAAAGTTGAATAAAAACTTTATTCATAAAATTGTAATGAATCTTGGAATATTCAGATAAATAACAGTGAAATGTGAGTAATTTAAAAACTGTCTAGTTTCCTTTGCGAACCTGTACAACATTTACTCGTTTTCTTATCATCCAAAATAGAAGATTATTAATTCTAGAAAATTAAATTGTTTTTCAAAACCCAGAAGAACATTTAACTAAAGTGTTCAGATGAGTCAGAATTATGAATTTATATTCAGGTCCTTGTTACACTAACACAACCAGCAACTATAATCCCTTTTGCATATTCTAAAAAAGTATAATGAAGGAAATGCCAGTTACACTGCCTACTTGTAACATTGTATTGCATGCATAGCAGTTGTGTTTGGCTACCCTCACCTGTTTACTGCCCATGAATTCATGAAATTTTTAATGCTAAACTTCATTGACATTGAGTAAAGCTATTGTTATATTATTTATCATTAATATACCTGCTGACGTATATTGTGAAGTTACACAAACATACCTGGATTATCCCAAGATTCTTCGAAGTCTGTGACACAACTGACTGCTTCTTCTTAATTGATTCTAATTTTCTTCTAGGAAAAATTTATTAGTTTAGGAAAGTATATATTAAATTCCTGCTTATGTGATCTGGTACAACTTCATAAATCTAATAATGTTTACTTGACGATAATGGGTTAATCTTTGTTTCCTTTGTATCTATGATCACAACAGACAGGCATTTCTCATTTTCAGAGTATGCACATCACTCTTCATAATGCATTTCCAGGCCTTACACTTTTTTTTTCTCCTTTCAGTAAAAGCAAGGCCTTCATATTCTGTTCTTTTAAACATTATGTTTCATTCTAGATGCTGTACAGCTACAACAAATAAATACATACTTTGACTTTTTTTTCACCTGTGGGAATATGGCCTAAATCCACACCAACAAATGAAATAGTAATTATGGAAAATACCCTCAAAGATTCAACAAACCACTGCCTCTTTCTTTACACATTGACAGACAACATACCTGACGCAGAAATAATAATGCTGCTAAGAATGTCAGCTTCTTCTCAGCTAATTGACAACTAGGGACATAAATATATCAAAGGAAATGTATTAGGATATTACTCAAGGGAACACAGTCTGTTTAATAGTCTGTTAAATATTGGTGTGATGTCTTTTAGTTTCAAAGGCGGATGAATTTTGGAATGATGACATTGAATGCTCCTTACCTCATAAATAATACACTAAATTAAAAAAAAATGACTAAGCAGGAGTGCAGCCAATTGGCAGTATAGAAAACTTAATGCTTTGTGATAGTTAAAATGTTCCTGTTAAAACAATTTATAAAGAGAATTATATTCACTAGAATACAGAAAATCTTAAAATTATAGTACAATTTTATTATGTTATTTTGTTGTTGATAGATTAAAATTCTCACTGAGAACTCCCGAGTGTCCTGATCTCCTACCTATTGCTTCCTTTTTTTTTTCAAAACATGAGTATGACATGGATTAATTAAATTCAATTAAATTGAGTTTTCTAAAAAAATTACTGAGAATAATGTGACTATTTAGAAAACTATTTAGAATTGTATATAGGAAATCTAACACAAATATCTATTCTTGTCTATAGATGGACATGATATTTAAATCATGTAAAAAGTGAAATAATTTTCTTTTGAAATTTTCTAATTAACCATTTAAAAGGAGTAATCATTTTTAAACACCTGTACTATGGTATGTGCTTGAGCTGCATAAATATGCTAATTTGACGTTCAAACACTAAGTGCATCTTACATTTATATAGCTGTATTTTCTTGTTTGTTTATGCCATTGATTGAGACTGAATTTTTATTACATGATGATAATAATATTGCTATAATGTTGACTTTTACAAAATAATCCCTAGTTTATGAGAGTCATATTAAAATAATAGTATTTTTGGCATTTATAAATTTAAAAAAAACAAGGCTTAGATTTGATATTTCATAAATGTATAATAGCAGAGACTATCTCGAAAACGAAATGAAAGACTGAGCGGCTCTTTAGCCAACAGAGCCATGGTGTGTAGTTGTTATTTGAAAACATGCTACAACAAACTCATTTGCCTGATATTTTCTACATCCCAATTTTGAAAGATAGAATAAATTTGTGTATCATTTTATTGAAGCTTTTTGATGATTGTTCTTCAGAAGTATTTTTATCACACAGTCTCAAGGATGTCTGGGGCTTTGTGACTCTGTGGAAAATATGAAACATTACTTTCCCTTGCCAGAGATGAATAGTAGAGAAGTGTTTTATCTTTAGTTTTGTAACTCTTACCCCTAGCAGTCTACACCATCTGCAGCTGTCCAGTCACCTGTACTAATCTTTGAAAGTAGCTGTGATTTGCTACTATATGAAAGTAGCTGTTATCCCATTCAATTCTCCACCAGATTTGTAGTTTAATGTCACATTTGAATTCTTAACCACCAGAATATTTAATGGTGATAGGATATGTTACTTTTACTGGGATACTTGGTTTGAAGGGATTTCTAAATGATATTTGTTCTATAGTACTTCTACCTGGTTAAACATTGATCAAAAATATTACGGAAAATTAAATAAAAAGAAAAAATATGATAATAAGCATGAATTGAAGAAACATTACTCCAATTCTCCAGATGAAATATTTTGTACACTTATTCTACAAACCAACACTAAGATATAGTTTTTCCTCAGATTCTTTTTTTTTATAATTTATTTTTTATTTCTTCAAGTTGCATCTCAATCACAATCCCCTCCCTACTCTCTCCTCCAGTCCCACCCTACCACCATCTTCCCCCTCAATCCCCCATTTTCTACTTTTTTTTTTTTTTTTTTAGTTTAAGGTATATCTTTTTCTTCCCAACAGCTCCCCCTTTCAGTCCAACAAATGATTCTTTCTCTTATAACAATAAATACAAAAGTGTAATATATGGAGAGAAAATGGGAACTGTCCAAGCAGCCACTAGTATGTCATTTCTTAGTTTTGGAAGCTGCATGCCCTGCACTTTCTATATAATCAGATATGTATATATCCCTCTCAGGTCTCTGAGGTGGTTGAAGAATAGACAGCTGACGCGTCTCCCTCGACCAGCAAGGATGACACAACTCACAAAAGCTCTTCTCCAGCAGTTTATTCAGGTCCCTTGAAAACAGTCTTCTGAATTCCGAATGCCCGGGCAGACCCAACCCACAGGCTAAATACTAAAATGAACAGCCAGTCAAGTAAAGCCAAGTGGTGCTATCTTAGAGGCCCACGTATGCGGAAGCAAGCCAGATCAGCGGTCTTAGCCAAATATGAACTTATTATCATCGAGAGCGCTCACCGTCGGGCTGGTGGAAGGCGGAGACCAGCGCCATCTTTAGGGCGCGGCACGTCGCAGCTCTCTACAGTTCCCCCTTTTTTAATTTTTTCTAAAGTAGATAAAAAGTTCCTGGAAAGGCTTCGTAATCCCTCTATCTGGGGATCTCACAGTGGGCCTGAGCCTGTAGGAGGGCGGTGCTCAAACTCTTACCCATCTCTAGGTTAGCCTCTCTACTCAGGACTGTCCTGTCTTAGGTGGCCGAGACTTACCCGTCAACTCCATCACTGACTTGTTAGACCCTAATATCCGTGGAACGAATACCTCAGTGGGCAGGGACTATGTTTAGTGAAGATTTACTTTATGGCAGCGAGCCATGCCTGAGGGCACTGGCCTGTCTCAATGGCGACAAGGGCTTGTATAATCATGGCTGTATTACGCTTTTGTGTAGCTCTCATTTTGTAGATGTACCATAGGCAAACCAGAGAGGCTAGTATCATCAGTATCGCCAAAGAGCCTACGCCCGTCCACTCCTTAAGATGATCCATAGCCGTCTGTATCCAAGAAGTCAAGCCAGTAGTCAGGCTCAGATCCACCCGAGTGGAATTGATGTGGACAATTGTCGCTCTCAGCTCTCTCATCAAATTTTTAAACTCAGCCGACCAATCCTGTAAGAGGAACTTTGACAATTGTCTAGACAAATTAGCAGCCTTTGTAAAATTTTGATACTGCACGGAAGTAACATACAAACCTTGTATTTTTCACTCACATCCCAATTGTGCTAGTTGTCAAAGAGAATCAATCTGTTTTTGTATTAAATCTATGTGTTGATTAACTATCATAAGACCTCTTTTGAGATGAGAATTTATAGAGGTCTGAGTATCCAATGCCTGTGTCACAGTGGCTGAGATGTTATTTAGGGCATTGGCAGTCTGTATAGAACTAGACAAGGCAATAGCTGAGGCAGTAGCTCCCACAGCAGCAACAGTGATAGCAGTAACAACAGCTGTAGTGATGTCAAAATCTCTTTTAAACCTGAATAGTATCATGGTATTAGGAGCCTCTACAGGAACTGGTATATATCGAGGCATTCTAGTCACCACAGCCACAGGAAAGGCTGTGGCATTCCAGCATAGGGCATAAAAACATGTGCCCGGAGTGTATACTAACTTTTTTTTTACCCAAGGATGCACTCCCATTACTTACAATCCACAGAAAAGGAGGCCAGAGACATACTGGCGAAGCTGAAAAGTTTTTGTTGCGGTAAGAATGAAACAAAGAATTCTAAGTACCAGAGCCACTATTGTTAGAGAAATCCAATCTGGTAGCGGACCCTAGGGAAAAATTACCTCTTTGATAAATTCCTCCCCCAAGCATAATGACAGGTTCCAAGTCCATGTAACTTTCATTTACTCCACACAAAAGCCACAAATCAAAAGGATTGGTGGCAGTCTGTTGAGGATCCCTAGTAGATATATCAAGCATTTCTGTACAAGACTTATTAACTATATTACTAATCATGGGGCTAAAGGAAAAATAATCTTGTTGAACCCAAACTGTTCTGCGCTCCTGACATCCAGTTCAGGGAAAAGGTCCTTTCTCTCCTGTGGATCCTCTACAAAAAGGTGCTCAACGTAGCTGTCTAGCCTCCAAGGCAGCAAAGGCTTGCACCAGCATGGCATTACTTCTCCTCTGTGAAATCCTCATCTTACAGATACACCATAGGGCAATAAAACTGACTAGGAAGAGCATGCCTCCTAGGGCACCCATTCCCTCAGATGATTCATGGCTCGGAGGATCCATGTCGACAGTCCTTCAGCAACAGAGACATCAACCCGGGTGGAATTCACATGTACGATGGCAGTTCTCAGATTCTGTATCAGCTTATCAAACTCGCCAGACCAATTTCCTGTAAGATACTGAGAGAGTTGTTTAGACAAATTTGTAGCTACAGTATAATTTTGATATGGCACAGAGGTCACACACAAACCAGTCATTTTCTACTCACAGCCAATCTGGGCCACCTGCCACAATACATGCAAGGCCGTGGCTACATTGGCTGACAAATTATTTAAGGTAGCGGCAGTCTGCACTGAGGCATTCAGGCTTCCAACCCCTTGTTCTTATAAGGTGTGATAGCTGCTTTACACTCCTTTGTACATTGTTCATACACAAGTTGTTTAATTAAGGGCATTGCCAAATCAGGGTCTCCAAATACCCTTTCAGCTGCTTCAACCATTATAGCCATGAAGTCTGAGAAAGGCTCCAGGGAATCCTGAATAACCTTGGTTAGATTGTCATTCACTTTCCCTTTGTTAGGCAATGATTTCCAAGCTCTGGTTGCGATTAAATTGATTTGTTCAAACACCTGAGCCGGATACCCAGTTTATTGTTGAGCATATCGACCTTGTCCAAGAAGGATTACCACATCCCAGGCTGAGTTTTCTGCTGCACGATTAGCAGCAGCTTGTTCATTAGCAAACTCAATCAAGAAAGCCTTCTAGTCTAAATACTGCCCAGAGGACAGGCAGGCACGTGCCAAGCTTATCCAGTCACTAGGAGTCATGCAATAATGACTAAGAGCTTCCACCTGAGCTACAGTGAAAGCAGCCTTAATCCCATAAGTGTGGACAGACTCAGCGAGTGCTTTAATTACCTTAAAATCGAGAGGTTCATGATAACGATTTCCCCCTCCATCCTGAAAGACAGGGTAGTACAGCTCATGTCTCACTTCCCTCCAGACATTTGGACAGAATGACTGCCCACTAGGATCACTCAGAGGGGAAGTCTCATTATATGAAGGCGGGGCCAGCACAGGCGGCCCCGGACCTGAGGGCTCTATCCGGGTGCAGTCAGAACTCTTCCTCAAAGATGACTTCTCCATTTTCTTTGTTAACATTTTAAGTTTCTCTTTAAACTCTGAGCTATCCTCTTCCAAAGTATCTTTCCCAGATTTGACCAAGCGCTCCTCTTTTAACTGTTCTAATGTCTTTTGTCCTTTTTTCACTGCCTTGCAATATCTCTGATCTCCTAAACAACTCCGAACAAGTCTCCAAATAGGCCGTGCTCCTCCCTGCAATGTACCTTGTTCCCAGGCAAAATCCAAGTCCCTGCCTAATTTGTCCCAGCAGGATACCGTAAGATTCCTGGACACCACAAACCACGGAGCCACGGAATCACATTCATTTAAAAATCTTTCTAGGGTAGACTTCTTAATCTTTAAATTCCTAGCTAAAAGTAGCTCCTGAAGAGCCAGAAAAATTAAACAATCCCATGTTTAAAAATTTTACTTTCGGTTCGCTGCTTCCCCGCGAAACTTTACCTTTGTTCGCTATCTCCGCGAAACTTTACCGTATGTTCACTATCATCCGTGAATCTTTACCGTATGTTCGCTATTATCCGCGAATCTTTACTTTGTGTTCGCTATCTCCGTGAAACTTTATTGTCCTGATTTATCCCAGGAACTTACCAGTGCTGTGCCCCTGACTGCAGGAGTTCTGTGTCTTTTCTGGGTCCCCGTACGGGCCACCACCTGTCGCGTCTCCCTCGACCAGCAAGGATGACACAACTCACAAAAGCTCTTCTCCAGCAGTTTATTCAGGTCCCTTGAAAACAGTCTTCTGAATTCCAAATGCCCGGACAGACCCAACCCACAGGCTAAATACTAAAATAAACAGCCAGTCAAGTAAAGCCAAGTGGTGCTATCTTAGAGGCCCACGTATGTGAAAGCAAGCCAGATCAGTGGTCTTTGCCAAATATAAACTTATTATCATCGAGAGCGCTCACCGTAGGGTTGGTGGAAGGCGGAGACCAGTGCCATCTTTAGGGCGCGACACATCACAGCTCTCTACAGACAGCTAGAGTCTCATAGTTAAATTTTGAGTTGTTTAGGAATCAAGAGGGTGTTCTAGATCTAAGAAGATGTTTTTAAAATTGTGAAGCAAGTTAGTATGAAAGCTGAGCTAGATATAGAACTTTAAACTCATGGAGATGGTTAGATAGTAGAACGTTAAAGTCAGGTGCCAAATACATATGGACTGGACATTGGGAATGTATGCTAAGCCATATAACACTTATAATTGTGGCCTATTTATTTCTGTTGTTTTGTGTTGTATTTATTGTTATAAGAGAAAGAACCATTTCCTCAGATTCTTATAAGAAAAGAGAACTAGATGATAGGATTTAAGGTGTTTTATGTAGCCCATTATTTTTTATCACTTTATGGTTGACTGATGTTGTTCATGAGATCCAACAGAGCTATACATGCTTGTAAATAATAGAGTTATAATTATGTGGTCACACAAAGCGATATTGATAATTTTCCCAGCCTGTTCAGGTAATGAGGGTCACATAAGAATTTCCAACATGTCTACAAAAGCCATGCCTTAACCACTTGCCTTACAGTCTCTCCTGAGCTTCACTTCTGCAACCTGCTGTCATCATAAGCAAGCCTCATACTGAGAGTTGTACTATAATATCACTGATATCCAAGTGCATTAAATGTAATTTACTAATATTTAGATGAGATTTCTCAAATATTATGTAAAATTCTTCTCATACATTTTAAGGAAGCTTCATGTTTTCTGATTGCTGTACAACTTACTGGTAGTTTATGTTACAAACTGTTGCTAAATGAAACACCATGACCAAAAAGCAAGTTGTGGAGGAAAGGGTTTGTTCAGTTTATACTTTCACATTACTGTTCATTATCAAAGAAATTCAGGACAAGAACTCAAGTAGGGCAAGAACCTGGAGGCAGAAGCTGATGCAGAGGGCGTGGGGGAGTGTTGCTTACTGGCTTCCTTCACATGGCTTGCTCAGCATGCTTTCTTATAGAACCCAAGACCACCAGCCCAGGGACTGCAACACCTACAATGGGCTGGGCCCCTCTCCAGTGGTACTAATTAAGAAAATGTCTTATAGCTAGGTTTTATGGAAGCATTTTCTCAACTGAGGCTCCTTCCTCTCTGATGATTCTAGCTTGTGTCAAGTTGACATAAAACCAGCTAGTAGAGGAGAGAACCCTCAATTGAGAAATTGATTCCTTAAAGGTGAAAGGAAGCCTGTAGGGTATTTTCTTAATTAGTGATAGTGAAAGTCTCAGCCCATTGTGGGTGAGGCACCCCTGATTGGTCATTCTGGGAGATAGAAGAAAGTAAACTGAGCAAGCCATGGAAAGCAAGCCAGTAAGCTGCATTCACCCCTCCATTGCCTCTGCACCGGCTCCTGCCTCCAGGTTTTTGCCGAGTTTTGGGAACCTGCTTTGGCTTCCTTCAAGAGCCTGGGATTCAGGATACATAATTCAAATAAGGCCTTTAATTTCCAAGTTGATATTGGTCATGGTGTTTCATCATGGCCATACTAAACAACTAATTCAGCAAATTTAACACATATTTAAAATAGCTAGGTCATTTTGTCTACTGTCAATCACATGAAAATTGTGCTGCAGATTTTTGCATTTCTGGTACTTAGCCTAAATTGTTCAGTCTGTTCCCAAAGGTTCATGAACTTTTTTTATATCATTTATATTATTTTATAAAGTAATAAGCATGATTAATTTAATTTTGTCACAGTAGATAAAGGTACTTTGTCATGATAAAATTATTACTAACATTTGTTTTTTCTTAGGACCATAATCAGATTAATAATCTTATAATTAGAGCAAAATAAATAATTAGATTCTATGTCAGATTCTGTAATAAGATTATTCAGGGTAATTTCAACAGAACTAATATTCTTTTTTATTGAAAATGTTTTTTATTACATAATATACTCTGATTACAGTTTTGCCTCCCCTATCTTCTCCTAGATTCTCAGCACCATTAAAATATATGCTATTTTCTCTCTCTTTAGAAAAAAAAAAAACCAGGCCCTTTGGGTGTATACCCAGAAGTGGTATGGCTGGGTCCTGAGGCAAGGTTATTCCTAGATTTCTAAGATATCGCCAGACAGACCTCCATAGTGGTTGCACAAGTCTGCACTCCCACCAGGAATGGAGTAGGGTTCCTCTTTCTCCACACGCTCGCCAGCATGCGCTATCATTTGAGCTCTTTATCTTAGCCATTCTACCAGGTGTTAGGTGGAATCTCAGGGTTGTCTTGAGTTGCATTTCTCTGATGATTAAGGATGTTGAACATTTCTTCAGGTGTCTCTCAGCCATTAGGCATTCCTCCTTTCTGAATTCTCTATTTAGCTCCATCTCCCATTTTTTGATTGTATTATTTGGTTTCTTGGCATTTAGTTTCTTGAGTTCTTTGTAGATTTTAGATAATAGCCCTCTATCAGATGTGGGGTTGGTGAAGATATTCTCCCAGTCTGTTGGTTGCCATTTTGTTCTAATGACAGTGTCCTTTGCCTTATAGAAGCTTTTCATTTTCATGAGGTCCCATTTATTGATTGTTGATCTCAGGTCCTGAGCTGTTGGTGTTCTGTTCAGGAAGTTGTCACCTGTGCCAATGAGTTCGAGGGTTTCTCCTACTTTTTCTTCTAGTATCTTTAGTGTGGCTGGCCTTATGTTAAGGTCTTTGATCCACTTGGAATTAAGTTTTGTACAAGGTGATAGGTATGGGTCTAATTTCATTCTTTTGCAAGTGGACATCCAGTTGGACCAGCACCATTTGTTGAAGATGCTGTCTTTCTTCCATTCTGTGGTTTTGGCTTCTTTGTCAAAGATTAGTTGGCCATAGATGTGTGGGTCCATGTTTGGGTCTTCAATTCGGTTCCATTGATCCACTGGTCTGTTTCTATACCAGTACCATGCTGTTTTTATTACTGTTGCTCTGTAGTACAGCTTGAAATCTGGGATGGTGATACCTCCAGATGTTTTTTCATTGTACAGGATTGATTTAGCTATTCTGGGCTTTTTGGTGTTCTATATGAAGTTGAGAATAGCTTTTTCCAGGTCTATAAAGAATTGTGTTGGTATTTTGATAGGAATTGCATTAAATCTATATATTGCTTTTGGTAGGATAGCCATTTTTATTATGTTGATTTTACCTATCCATGAGCATGGGAGATCTTTCCATCTTCTAAAGGCCTCTTCCATTTCTTTCTTCAGGGGCTTGAAGTTCTTGTTGTATAGGTCCTTTACATGCTTGGTTAGAGTTACCCCCAGGTATTTTATATTGTTTGTGGCTATTGTGAAGGGGGTTGTTTCCCTTATTTCTTTCTCGGTATATTTGTTTGTTGAATAAAGAAGGGCTTCTAATTTTTTTGAGTTAATTTTGTATCCAGCCACCTTGCTGAAGTTGTTTATCAGCTGTAAGAGTTCTTTGGTGGAGTTTTTGGGGTCGCTTATGTATACTAACATGTCATCTGCGAATAGGGATAATTTGACTTCTTCATTTTCAATTTTTATCCCTTTGATCTCCTTTAGTTGTCTTATTGCTCTAGCAAGGACTTCAAGTACTATATTGAAGAGATATGGTGAAAGTGGACATCCTTGT
>CAJQZJ010031962.1:5569337-5582015 GCA_907164525.1 Lophiomys imhausi | reverse complement strand
CCCCCCCCCCCCCGCAAAAAAAAAGAGGGTAATGGTCCCAGGGTTGGGATTGGTTCAGGGCTCTGTTCTTATCTTTCCAGGAGAATCGAAGTGTCCATTAGGGGAGCCCGGGGAAGGCTGGACATCGGAAACCTCAGCAGAGAGCAGAATCAGGCACCAAGGAGGACGAGTGACCCAGTTGATTCTGCCTGACAGACTTCCTCAATAGCTGTCTCCATCGAGGGCCTGCAACCACGGCAATCCAATGTCGCTGGGACCATTCAGCTCTACACAATGCCCCGGCCAGAATCTCAGTGAAGCCTGCAAGATCAGCTTCTGCCTACAAACTCCTTAGGTCATCTAAACAGCTGAGAACAGGAGGACTGAACATAAAAGGATTGTACTAACATTTTTAACCATTTTTTCCATTTGGGTTCGGGCCCCAAACAGGTCTACTATGACCCAATCAGCAGGAAGTCACTTTAAGAGAGCGACGTCCCGTGCCCAGAGGGTGGGGAGGGTGTTTCTTTGCCCTTCTTTTTGGTTATTTGAAGGATAACTGAAAACTCTGATATTTAGGGGAAGAGATTACAAGCTGATAAATGGTCCTGTTTAATGGGTTTTGGAGGTTCGCCCCAGGGACTTCCTACTTTTCCTTTTCTGTATCCTTCTTCCTCTCCTATGTAGGAGTGCATAGGCTTGAGAAAAATGAGACATAGACATAGCACAGGAAGGTCCAAGAAGAAGGGGCAGATTATTGAATATGCCCTTATACCTTTGTATATTGATACAAAATTAGTAGTATATTTGGCTAAAGTGGTACTGACCATTGTTTATTGTGCAAAAATAAGATTGTATTGGATTACATCGGTATTGATCTTTGTATATTGATACAAAATTAAGATTATAGTTGGCCACAATGGTATTGACTCTTGTATATGGACATAATATTAAGATTGTATTGGGCTACATAGGCATTGATCTTTGTATATTCATACATAATTAAGAGTATATTTAACCACAATTGAATAGATCTTTATATATTGATACAAAATTAAAGGTAACGCTTCCTAATGGTATCATACCTAGAGATACTTAAAAATAAAATGTGAAGCTCTGACCTCTTAATACCAACCGTCTAAAACGGTCTAGGATAGTTAAGTAAAACAAACTCCTAGTCATGCAAACATGTCACTTTGTTAGCTACTATTACAGTCTATCACAGATATTCTCTAAACTACCAGTAATCAAGTTGCTAAGAGACAAGCAACATTTTCTTATCTAAATACAAGAGATGGGTAGGGCATCTTCAAAAACCCCAAGAAATCTGCAGAATATGGCATTCAAAGATGTTATCTTTAATTAAGATTTTTTTTTGTTTTTTGATATTGAGACATATCAGCTCCTGACAGCACCCCCTATTCTACTCCAAGTAGAAGATAAGCATAGAAGAATCTCCAGTGTGAGATGATTGAATTAGTGGCAGGCCTATCTCTTGGCATGAAAAAACCCCTTGCTCCAAATGCAGACAGTTTGCTATCCAAAAAGGACAAAACAGGGTAGCAGGGAAGTCGACAGCCTAACTCTGCCAAGACAGGGTAGGTAAGTCCTTCATAATCCCTGCTTTACAACAAATGTCTGTCAGAGAATCAGGACCCAAAGGCTGAAGACTGATGCATGAATGTATGGAGAGAAAATGGGAACTGTCCAGGCAGTCACTGGTATGTCATTTCTTAGTTTTGGAAGCTGCAGGCCCTGCACTTCCTATATAAGCAGATATATTTATCCCTCTCAGGTCTCTGAGGTGGTTGAAGAATAGACAGCTAGAGTCTCATAGTTAAATTTTGAGCTGTTTAGGAATCAAGAGGGTGTTATAGATCTAAGAAGATACTCTTAAAAGTGTGTTGCCAGTTAGTATGAATGTTGAGTCAGATATAGACCTTTAAACTCATGGAGATGGTTAGATAGTAGAATGTTATAGTCAGGGGCCAAATATGTATAAACTGGACATTGGGAAGGTATACTGGGCCATTTAACTCTCATAAATGTGGCATATTTATATCTGTTGTTTTGTATAGTATTTACTGTTATAAGAGAAGGAACCATCTGTTGGACTGAAAGGGAAACTTCTGGGGGGAAGAGGGTGGAAGGGCGGGATAGGAAGGGGGAATAGGGAGGGGTTTGTGACTGAGGTGTAACCTGAAGAAAAAAAATAAAGTATTTTAAAAAAGGCAAGTAAAAGAAATGAATCAAAACAAAACAAAACAGAGACAAGGAAAACAAAACACAAAAAGAAAAAGAATGAGAAACACATGCATGCAGAAATACATGTAAACACAGAAAAACCTATAAATGCACAAACCAGGAAACCACAATATATAAACCAAAAACCAGTAAGGTTAAATAAAAAAATGTCCAGAAATTTCTTCCCAAATACCACTGGGTTCATTTTGAGTTGGCTGTGTACTGCTGGACATGTAGCCTGCCCTTGAGTGAAGTTTGCATACCCGCTGAGACTGATGAAGAAAACTAATTTTTTCCTTTGAAAACAATTGAATATTGGAGATAGCTTCTTTTTAGCAATGGGAGATCATGTCCAATTTTCCTCTTCAGTGCTGGAATCTCATCTGACTTGGATCTGTCCAGATGCCAATGTCTCTGTGAATTCTTACGTGTCACAATCCTGTTGTATTTGGAAGCCATTATTTCCTTGGTGTCTTACATTCCATTGACTCTTATAATCTTTGTGTTTCTTCTTTCACAAAGTTCCCTAAGCCTAAGGGAAAACCTTGATGGAAGCTAAGGAACATAGTAATCAATGAGTATAGTAGAATGCCATTAAGGAATACTATATTGTTAAAGTTACAGTTCTTAAACAAAAAAATAGTATTTGGGTTTCTTTTAGGTCCATGGCCTATCTGGTCACAGGTTCTTGGATAGGCAAGCAGTGTCCGGCAACAATTCTATCTCATGGAGTGGACCTTAAATCCAACAAAATAGTGGTTGTTCCGCATTTCACCAGTGTATCTTGCAGACCAGTAACCATTGGAGCTCACAGGATTTGTAGCTGGATTGGTTTTTACCTTTTTCCTCTGGTAACATGCAGAATACCTTACATCCAGTGAATACTAATCACTAGGGGTCAAGGTTCTAGTTAATCACCAGCTCTACTTCTCCATGTATATGTAGGCATTATCTTCAGCAATAGTGACCTTCCATCAGTTTGAGAGGAATAAATAAGTAGTAGCCTTGGAAAAAGTCTTTTGTTTGGAGGTTTCCTTGGGGCCCCTTCGGCTAATAACTTAACTAAACATGACTCATTTTTGGCACTGGTAGTTTCATTTGGTGGAAAGAGATGTCTAGTTGTATCTTTGTCTTCTTGTGACTTAGTGAGTCCATTTAATTTTCTTTATTTATGTGTTTAAATTTAAAAAGCTTCTTTTATAGGAGGTTTCCATAAGAGCCCTCCAATGACCTCAAGTTTAGCTGTCCCTCTCCATACTTCCTCCCTTACCTCTTCTTCCCTCCCCATCTTTATTTAATCCTCCTATAGTTTACTGTGTCACTTGCCATTTCTCTCCATAACTGTGTTATTCTTTCCTTTCCTCAGGAAACTTACCTTCAAGTCTCTTACTCCATACCTAAACTCTATGATTATATGGATTGTGGTATGTCTATCAAAGGCTTAAAAGGTAGCATCTTCATATAAGTGAATAGCTACCATATTTGTCTTTTGAAGTATGGGTACCTAACCCAGTATGATTATTTTCCAGCTCCACCCATTTACCTGTGAATTATATTCTTTCATTTCTTAAAGGCAGAGCAATAGTCTATTGTGTAAATGTTCATTATACATTCATCTGTTGATGGATAGCTAGGCTGTTTTAATTTCTGGTTATTATGAAGAGAAGCAATGAACATGGTTAAGCAAATGTCTCTGTAATAGGATGCAGTTTTTGGGTATGTGCCCAATATTGGAATAGATGTGATAGATCTTGATATAGATTGATTCCAAGTTTCATGAGCAAACCCCATACATTTTTTGGTCTCACCAAAAAATGATGAGTATTTCCTTTATTCCACATTCTCATTAGTATCTGTTTAACTTTGTCATTTTGGTTGGAGTAAGATGAAATACAAAGTGGTTATGATGTTTTTTCCTAATGACTAAGAATGTCAAACATTTTTAAGGGTTTCTCAGCCATTTATGCTTTATTTTTGTAAAAAGATCTCTGTTAAGATAAGTATTTCTCTTTTAAAATCCATCTCACACCTGTCAGAATGGCTAAGATCAAAAGCTCAAATTACAGCACATGCTGGCAAGGGTGTGGAAAGGGGAACCCTCCTCCATTGCTGGTGGGAGTGCAGGTTTGTGCAGGTCAGTCTGGCGATATCTTAGAAAACTTGGAATAGCTCTGCCTCGGGACCCAGCCATACCACTTCTGGGTATACATCCAAATGACTCCTCACTGAATCACAATGAAGTTTCCTCATCTATGTTCATAGCAGCCTTATTTGTAATAGCTAGAAACTGGAAACAACCCAGATGTCCCTCAACTGAAGAATGGATTAAAAAACTGTGGTATATCTACACAATGGAATACTACTCAGCTATCAGAAACAATGAAAGTATGCAATTTGCAGCCAAATGGATGGAAATAGAGATGCTCATCCTGAGTGAGCTAACCCAGACTCAGAAGGATGCACTTGACATCTATTCACTTAAAGTTGGATTTTAGCTATAGAGTACATGATATCTATACTACAACCAACACACCAAGGGAACATGGACATAGACTTTTGTTTGTTTTTGTTTTTGTTTTTTGTTTTGTTTTGTTTTGTTTCTCTTCTGGGCAATGAGACACTTTTCACTGGTGGTACTACCTTGTAGGACCCCAGAGTATGAGGAGGCTTTTGGTCCTCATACGACTTCTGAACTGCGGCGGGGGACTGTTATGTAGGACATTCCACTCCAGAGGAGTGGGATGGAAGGGTTAGGGGGTAGAGGGTAGGAGGAATGGGCTGGTGTGGATTTTTGTGTGTGTTTTTTCCATACAAGTCTTTCACTTGCTTGGTTGTGGTTAGTCAACAATATTTTGTTTGTCTGAGGCTATTGTAAAAGTTGTTGTTTTCCTAGTTTCTGAAGGTATACTTTTAAACTATTTATTTTTATCTTTATATTTCTATCCACCTTTCAATCCACCAACCTGAGGTATTGGGAAAAGGATATTAATAGAGGATGTAGACCTCTTTAGTCATAGGTCTTTGGGGCGTTTTATCACCTGTGCAGCCAAAATAGCATACTCAGCAACAGGTACAATCAGCAACAGGAACACAGCTAACTGGAAAACCAGAAGCAATTTTGGGGAGCTCTAGCAAGGGCAGCCAAAGAAGCAGCAGTTCTCATGGCCCGAATGGGGTCAGACCTGGGCGCAGCCCAATTTGGGCTGCGATCTTCAGCAAGTCTTGGCAACAAAACACTTCAGCAAAGAATTGTCTGGAGTCTTTAAAAGAGAAGCAGCAATCGAAGCAATGAGAAGAGATGCCAAGAAAATACCCCCGTCCCCCCGTTTCTGGGGTTTCTATTTATACCTCTACCAAAATCTGCACAAGGATATTTTCTAATTGGCCAACATCATGCCCCCCACAGAAGATACTTCCTGTTGAAGAAGATTATGAGCTCTCCAAGAATTCTGTCCATTAAAGGTTGTAAACATGTTCCCCACACATGGCAGTTTCCTGTGGGCAAAACATCACATGCTATTCTATCAGGATGTTTTGCATGCCACTCTCATGAGTCTGTTTTTCAGTGGTGGACAAAGCACTTCCACATCCTATACTTGAGGTCTAAACAAAAAAACACATTCATCAACACAACTATGTTTCTTTTTTCTTTTTCTTTTTTTATTAAACGTGTGTGCTACCACCTCCAGGCTAATGTTGCCTTTCTTGAGAATTTTTTTTCTCAATTTATCACCTCCATTTTTTTTTTTTCTGGTTTTTCGAGACATGGTTTCTCTGTATAGCCTGGCTGTCCTGGACTCATCTGGTAGACCAGGCTGGCCTTGAACTTGCACAGATCCACCTGCTTCTGCCTCCCAAGTGCTGGGATTAAAGGTGTGAGCCACCATCGCCCGGCTCACCTCCATTTTTTTTTGCATTTTTTCCTTTGCTTTTTATTTCTTCAAGTTACATCTCAATTGCAGTCCCCTCCTTATTCCCCCCTCCAGTCCCATCCACCCACCCTCATACCCCATCCTCTTACCTTTTTTTTTTCTTTTAAATTAAAGGTATATCTTATTTCCCCCTACAGTTCTCCCTTTCAGTCCAACAAATGGCTCTTTCTCTTAAAATAATAAATACAATACAAAACAACAGAGGTAATTAGGCCACAGTTATGAGGGTTATATGGCATAGCGTACATTCCCAATGTCCAGTCCATATGTATTTGGTACCTGACTTTAACATTCCACTATCTAACCATCTCCATGAGTTTAAAGTTCTATATCTGATTCAAAATTCATACTAACTTGCAAAACGATTTTAAAAGTATCTTCTTAGATCTATAACACTCTCGTGACTCCTAAACAACTCAAAATTTAACTATGAGACTCTAGATATCTGTTCTTCAACCACCTCAGAGACCTGAGAGGGAAAAATATATCTGATTTTATAGAAAGTACAGGGCCTGCAGCTTCCAAAACTAAGAAATGACATACCAGTGCCTGCCTGGACAGTTCCCATTCTCTCTTCATACATTACCGCATCAATCATTAGTCATTTGGTCCCGTTTCTCTGACAAACATTGATTGGAGAGCAGGGGTTATAAAGGACTTACCTACCCTGTCTTGGCAGTCCTAGGCTGTCGACTTACCTGCTTCCAGGTTTTGTCCTTTTTAGACAGCATTCTGTCTACAGTTGGAGCAAGGGGCTTTTCCTACCAAGAGATAAGCTTACGACTACTTCAATCATCTCCCACTGGAGATTCTTTGATGCTCATCTTCTACTTGGAGGAGAATAGGTGGTGCTGTTAGGAGTTGATATGTCTTGATATAAAAAAATCTAAAGTTACAAAACATCTTTGAATGCCATATTCTGCAGATATCTTGAGGTTTTTGAAGAGGCCCTATCTATCTCTTATACTAGGGTAAGCAGATGTTGCTTGTCTCTTAGCAGGTTTATTTCTGATTAGCTTGGAAAATAACTACAATAGGCTGTCATAGTACCTAACAGAATGACCAGCTTGCATAACCATTAGTTTGAATTTCTTAATTATCCTAAACAGTTTATGACAATTAGTAGTAAAATGCCAAAACATCACATTTCATTTTTTTCTTTACCTCCTAACCCTTCCATCCCATTTCTCTGGGGTGAGGTGTCCTTATATAACAGTCCCTCATCTCAGTTGAGAGGTCGTATGAGGGCCAAGAGCCTCCTCATTCATTGGGGGCCTACAAAGCAGTACAATCAGTGAAAAGTGTCTCATTGACTGGGAGAGAGAACTACTAAACAAGCAAACCAATAAGCAGACAAATAGATAAAAAAGACTAAAAAATAGAAAAAAATATTAAAAATATATAAAAAATAAATAAAAATTAAAAATAAGAAGTCTATGTCCAAGTTCCCTTTGTTGTGTTAGTTGTAGTATCGATACCTTCTACTATATAGCTAAAATCCTACTATAAGTGAATAGATGCCATATGCGTCCTTCTGAGTCTGGGTTAGCTCACTCAGGATGAGCTTTTCTAGTTCCATCCATTTGGCTGCAAAATACACAATTTAATTGTTTCTGATAGCTGAGTAATATTCCATTGTGCAGATGTACCACAGTTTTTTAATCCATTCTTCGGTTGAGGGACATCTGGGTTGTTTCCAGTTTCTAGCTATTACAAATAAGGCTGCTATAAACATAGATGAGGAAACTTCCTTATGATTCCGTGAAGAGGCGTTTGGGTGTACACCCAGAAGTGGTATGGCTGGGTCCTGAGGCAAAGCTATTCCAAGTTTTCTAAGATATTTCCAGACTGACCTCCATAGTGGTTGCACAAGCCTGCATTCCCACCAGCAATGGAGTAGGGTACCCTTTCTCCACACCCTCGCCAGCATGTGCTGTCATTTGAGCTTTTGATCTTAGCCATTCTGAGAGGTGTGAGATGGAATCTCAGAGTCATCTTGAGTTTCATTTCTCTGATGATTAAGGATGTTGAGCATTTCTTTAAGTGTCTCTCAGCCATTAGGGTTTCCTATTATGTGAATTCTCTATTTAGCTCTGTCCCCCATTTTTTGATTGGATTATGTGGTTTCTTGGCATTTAATTTATGAGTTCTTTGTAGATTTTGGGTATTAGCCCTCTGTCAGATGTGGGGTTGGTGAAGATTTTCTCCCAGTCTGTAGGCTGCCGTTTTGTTCGAATGACAGTGTCTTTTGCCTTACAGAAGATTTTCAGTTTCATGAGGTCCCATTTATTGATTGTTGATCTCAGTTCCTAAGCTGTTGGTGTTCTCTTCAGGAAGTTGTCACCTGTGCCAATTAGTTTGAGGGTTTCTCCCACTTTTTCTTCTAGTAGATTTAGTGTGACTGGCCTTCTGTTAAGGTCTTTGATCCACTTGGACTTAAGTTTTGTACAAGGTGATAAGTATGGGTCTAATTTCATTCTTTTACAAGTGGACATCCAGTTGGACCAGCACCATTTGTTGAAGATGCTGTCCTTCTTCCATTGTGCCATTTTGGCTTCTTTGTCAAAAATTAGGTGGCCATAAGTGTGTGGATCTATTTCTGGATCTTCAATTTGAATCCATTGATCTACTGGTCTGTTTCTGTTTCTATACCAATAACATGCTGTTTTTACAACTATTGCTCTGTAGTACAGCTTGAAATCTGGGATGGTGATACTCTGGGTGGTTTTTTTTTTTTAATTGTACAGGATTGATTTAGCTATTCTGGGCTTTTTGTTGTTCCATATGAAATTGAGAATAGTTCTTTCCAAGTCTATTAAAAAATAGTGTTGGTAGTTTGATAGGAAATGCATTGAATCTATATATTGCTATTGGTAGGATGGCCATTTTTATGATGTTGATCCTACCTATCCATGAGCATGGGAGATCTTTCCATCTTCTAAAGGCCTCTTGCATTTCTTTCTTCAAGGGCTTGAAGTTCTTGATGTACAGGTCCTTTACTTGCTTGCTTAGAGTTACCCCTAGGAATTTTATGTTGTTTGTGGCTATTGTGAAGGGGGTTGTTTCCCTTATTTCTTTCTCAGCCCATTTGTTTGTTGTATAAAGAAGGGATTCTGATTTTTTTGAAATAATTTTGTATTCAGCCAATTTGCTGAAGGTGTTTATTAGCTGTAAGGGTTCTCTGGTGGAATTTTTGGGGTCGCTTATGTATACTATCATATCATTTTCAAATGGGGATAACTTGACTTCTTCATTTCCGATGTTTATCCCCTAGATCTCCTTTAGTTGTCTTATTGCTCTAGCAAGAACTTCAAGTACTATATTGAAGAGATATGGTGAAAGTGGACATCCTTGTCTTGTCCCTGAGTTTAGAGGAAATGCTTCAAATTTCTCTCCATTTAATTTGATGTTGGCCACTGGCCTGCTATATATTGCCTTTACGATTTGTAGGTATGGTCCTTGTATGCACGTTCTCTCCAGAACTTTTACCATTTAGGAGTGATGGATTTTGTCAAATGCTTTCTCTGCATCTATTGAGATTATCATGTGGTTTTTTTCTTTCATATTGTTTATATGGTGAATGATGTTGATAGACTTTCGTATGTTGAACCATCCCTGCATTCCTGGGATTAAGCCTACTTGGTCATGGTGTATGATACTTTTGATGTGTTCTTGAATTCAGTTTGCTAGTATTTGTTAAGTATTTTTGCATCTATGTTCATGAGGGAGATTGATTGTTCTGAAGTTCTCTTTATTTGTTGTGTCTTTGTGTGGTTTAGGAATCAGGGTGACTGTTGCCTCAGAGTATGACTTTGGCAATGTTCTTTCTGATTCTATTTTGTGAAAGAGTTTGAAAAGTATTGGTATTATCTCCTCTTTGAAGGTCCAGTAGAATTCCGTGCTAAAGCCATCTGGCCCTGGGCTTTTTTTGGTTGGGAGATTTTTAATGACTGTTTCTATTTCCTTAGGTGTTATAGGGCTGTTTAATTTGTTTTTATGATCTTGATTTAGCTTCAGTAGGTGGAATCTATCAACAAAATTGTCCATTTCACTTAAGTTTTCCAATTTGATGGAGTATAGATTTTTTAAAGTAAGATCCAAATATTCTCTGGATTACCTCAATGTCTGTTGTTGTTTCTCCCTTTTCCTTTCTGATTTTGTTGATTTATGTTTTCTCCCTCGGTCTTTTAGTTAATTTGGCAAAGGGTCTATTTTGTTGATTTTCTCGAAGAACCAACTCTTGGTTTCATTGAATTTTTGTATAGTTCTTTTTGTTTCTAAGTTGTTGATTTCATCCCTAAGTTTGATGATCTCCTGCCTTCTGCTCCTCTTGGGAATGTTTGCTTCTTTTTTTCCAATTCACCCAGTTTAGCTGTTAATTCACTAATATGAGCTGTCACAATTTTCTTTTTGAAGGCACTTAGTGCTATGAACTTTCCTCGTAGCACATCTTTCATTGTGTCCCATAGGTTAGGGTATGTTTTGTCTTCATTTTCGTTGGATTTTAAGAAGTTTGATTTCCTTCTTTATTTCTTCCCTGACCCAGTGGCCCTCTAGTAAAGAGTTGTTCAATTTCCATGTGAGTGTAGACTTTCTGTTGATTCTTTTGCTATTGAAGTCCAGCTTTATTCCATGGTGTCTGGTAAGATACAAAGGGTTATTTCAATTTTCTTGTATCTGTTGAGGCTATCTTTGTGTCCACCTATATGGTCGATATTGGAGAAGGTTCCATGAGGTGCTGAAAAGAAGGTGTATTCTTTTGTGTTTGGTGAAACGTTCTGTAGATATCTGTTAGGTCCATTTGGTTCATGATCTCTGTTAGACTCATTTTTTCTCTGTTTGGATTCTGTCTTGATCTGTCCATCGTTGTGAGTGGGGTGTAGAAGTCCCCCACTATTAAAGTGTTTGGATCGATGTGCGATTTAAGTTTTATAAGCATTTCTTTTATAAATGTAGGTGCCTTTGTATTTGGGGCATAGATGTTTAATATTGAGATGTTCTCTTGGTGGATATTTCCTTTAATGAGTATGTAATACCTTTCTCTGTCTTTTTTTATTAACTTCAATTGGAAATCTATTTTGTTTGATATTAGGGTGGCTACTCCAGCTTGTTTCCTGGGTCTACTTGCTTGGAAAACCTTTTCCCAGCCCTTTACTCTGAGATAGTGTTTGTCTTCAATAGTGAGATGTGTTTCTTGTACACAGCAAAAAGATGGGTCTTGTTTACAGATCCAGTCTGTAAGTCTGTGTCTTTTTATTGGCGAGTTGAGTCCATTGATGTTGATGGATATTAGAGACCAGGGGTTGTTATTTCCCGTTATTTTGGTATAGCTGGTCATCTTGTGTTTCTTTTTGTTTAGTTGCTGTGGAGGTTTCTATTTCCTCTGTTTTCTTAGGTGTAATTATATTCTCTGTGTTGGAATTTTCCTTCTAGGATCTTCTGTAGGGCTGGGTTTTTGATGAAATATGATTTGAATTTGATTTTGTCACAGAATATCTTGCTTTCTCCATCTATGTTGATAGAAGAGAGTTTTGCTGGGTATAGTAGTCTGGCTGGGCACGTATGTTCTCTCAGGGCTTGTAGGACATCCGTCCAGACCCTTCTACCTCTTAAAGTTTCTGAGGAGAAGTCAGGTGTGATTCTGATGGGTCTGCCATTTTATGTGACTTGACCTTTGTCTCTTTCAGCTTGTAATATCATTTCTTTGTTCTCTACAATTTGAGTCTCTATTATTATATGGTAAAAGGAGTATCTTTTCTAATCTAATCTGTTTGGTGTTCTGTAAGCCCCTTGGATTTTTACTGGCATCCCTTTCTTTAGGTTTGGGAAGTTTTCTTCTCTGATTTTGTTGAAGACATTTCCTGGACCATGGAGTCGGGAGTCTTCTCTTTCCCTATGCCTATAATTCTTAGGTTCTGTCTTTTCATTGAGCCCTTGATTTCTTGGATGTTGTGGGTAAGAGTTTTTTTAGTTTTCTCATTTACTTTGGATGTTGTACTGATTTCTTCCATCGAATCTTCCATGCCTGAGATTCTGTCTTCCATCTCTTGCATCCTATTTTTGATACTCACATCCGTAGTTCCTATTCTCTTCCCTTGATTCTCCATTTCCTCTTTTAACTCTGACTGTATTTTCTTTATTGTTTCCATTTCTATTTTCATGTCTTGAATGGTATTGTTCGTTTTGTACATTTCCTTCTCCAGTTTGCTTGTTTTTGCCTGGAAATCTTTCATTGTTTTGTCCTTTTCCTGTTCAAGCTGAGTCACCTTGGCTTGGAGCTCTTTAATGGTGTTGTTCGTTGTTTTGACTCGTAAAATTGTGGCTTCTTTGAATTCCTTCATAGATTTAAGTTCTTCTTGAAGGGACTCTATCACTTTCCATAATGTAGGATTGTCATCGTTTTCATGTGTTTCAGTTGTGGTGAGGTGGTTCGGGCTGGATGGAATAGTGCTGCTTTCTTTCTTTTGTTGGAGACATTTCACTCTTTTTTTTTTTTTTTTTTTTTTTTTTTTTTTTTTGGGGC
>CAJQZJ010031962.1:5517853-5568937 GCA_907164525.1 Lophiomys imhausi | reverse complement strand
CTTTTTTTTTTTTTTTTTTTTTTTTTTTTTTTTGTCTGGGGCCTCTGGCTTTGTGGAATTTTTTTGCTGTCTTCTGGACTTGGGTCCAAAGGGGGCGCTTTGGTTTAGGATTTGAGTCGCCTTACTCCACTCCTATCAGGTGAGTCATTCAGTCACTCAGTCTCTCAGGTGGAGACCTAATTAATCCAGGTGGTGGAGCTGTGTACAAGTAAGCTCTGGTTCCCCACTGGAAGGGCTAGTACTGGTTCAAAAGTCTGATATACAATAGTTTCAGATATCTCACAGTTTTCCTAGGGTTGATTCCTGTAGCAGGTAAATCTGCTGTTCAGCTCCAATAGCCGGGTTGTAAACTGGCCAGTTTTGTCACAGACTGCGATTTGCTGTCTGAAGGCACTTTGCAGTGGAGCTGAGCTCACTTCCAAGGGTCACAACCTTTAGCCAGATAGTTCGATTGTCCGTGAGAGACCTGGGGGTGCCCAGCAGGGTGATTATCTCTGCGTGGGATCTGAATCTGCCCGCTGGGTATTAGGTTGGAACTTACCGGGAGTCTCTCCTGGTGGGGGGATGGGTGATCCCGATTCCCGGGTCCAGTGGCTTCCTTGTGTCCGAGATTGGGAAGGAGCGTCCTGCCCAGGGACCCTCCGCGGACCCTGGGTATCTGGGTAAGATTTAGAAGGGGTTGTGCCCTTTGTACAGCATCCTGCAACACTTTCCGCCTTGTGACTGTTAACCCCGAAATCAAAATATGTCCGTGCAGGCCGCCGCCATCTTGGATCCCCCACAACTATGTTTCTAAAGAAATCAAAACTTCTACCACAGGTTTCTTTCGCATTCAGTTTGCTGTTTTTATATAGGAAGGCTTCCAATTTTTGTGTTTTATTTTGTAATTTTCTACTTTGCTAGAAAGTGTTTATCAGTGGTAGAAGATTTCTGGTGAAGTTATTAGGGTAATATATGTATGCAGTGAATTCATCTGGACATGGTTTTCTATTTGAATTTTTTGTGGAGTTGGAAGAATTTTAATTACTGCTTCTATTTCACTAGAGGTTATGTATCTGTTTAAATTACTTGTTTGGTCTTGATTTATCTTTGTAAGTGATATTTTCCATATAATTAAGTTTTTCCAATTTGGTGGAAAAAATATTTTGAAAATACTTCTTTATGATTCTCTGGATTTCCTAATGAGGAAATTGTATTTTGTTATGTTCCAGTTTTGTCTCTAATCTCATTAATTTGTATCTTCTTTCTCTACTTTTTAGTTAATTTTATTAACTAAATCATCAAACTCCCACAAAAAAATCAAAAAACATGTCTAGATGAATTCAGTGCAAAAATAGCAACAGAGATTAAAAGAAGAATTAACATATCTATTCCTAAGATTATTTCTCCAAACAGAAATGTAAGGAGTTTTCCCAAATTAATTTACTGAGGCCATAAATTACCTTGATACCTAAATCACAAAAATGTGGAACATAGAAAGACAATTACAGAATAAAATTAAAGGGTTAATCAATTTTATTGAGTTTTTTTCAAAAAGCCACCTCTTAATTTCTTAGATTCTTTATAATTTTGTTTCTATTTTATTTATTTCAGCACTGAGTTTGATTATTTCATGCACTACTCCTTTTGACTGTTCGTTTTGTTATATTTTTTCAGGTATACTATTAAATTCTTAATATGAAAATTCTGTGTTTTATTTTTAATGTAAGCATTTAGTGGTATGAACTTGGTTCTTAGAATCTTCTTCACTTTGTTCTATAGATTTGAATATGTTGTGTTTTTATTTTCATTAAATTCTAAAAACTTATAAATCTCTTCCTTATTTCTGTCTTGACCCATTTTTCATTTAGCAGTGGGTTGGTCGGTTTCTATGTTTGTAAGCTTTCTGTTACTTCTTCCGTTTTGATATACAGCTTTAATATGTGGTTGTCAGATAAATGGAGATTGTTATTTTGATTTTCTTCTGTTTGAGCCTTGTATTGTATTAAAATTGTAGTCAGTTTTGGAGAAAGTTCCATGAGCTGCTGAGAAAAGTTGCTGTGTGTGTGTGTGTGTGTGTGTGTGTGTGTGTGTGTGTGTGTGTATGTGTGTGTTTGGGTAAAATCTGTAAGATTTATTTTTTTATGACATCAATTCAATTCGCTGCAGCATTTCCAGATTTATTTTTCTCAAGATTACTGGTTTATTGTCAGGAGTGGAGTATTAACATCTTCCATTCTACCCACTCTTCCTGTGTGAGGGGCAATATATGATTTTAACTGCAGTAGTGTTTCTTTTATGAACTTGGATGCTTCTGAGTTTTGGTGCATGAATGTTTAAACTTACAAGTTCTTCTTGGTGAGCTATTCCTTTGATGAGTATGTAATAATTACCTTTCTCTATCTTTTCGGATTATTTTTCATTTGGAGTATATTCTGTCATATATTAAAATACATACACCAGCGTGCTTCTTGGGTCTATTTGTTTAGAATACATTTTTCTATCCTTTTACACAAATGTTGTGTCTATTCTTGATTGTAAGGTACATTTTTCTTGGATGTAGCAGAAGGATGGATCTTGTTTTTTAATATATTTTGTTAAAGTCTGTCTTTTTGGGGGGTGGTAATTGTAGCCATTAAAGTTGAGATTTATCAATGTGTAATATTTGCTGGTTTGTGTTATTTTGTTGTTTGTTTGTTTGTTTTTTGTTTTTTCAAGACAGGGTTTCTCTGTGTATCCTTGACTGTCCTGGACTCATTTGGTAGACCAGGCTGACCTTGAACTCACAGAGATCCACCTGCCCTCTGCCTTCTGAGTACTGGGATTAAAGGCGTGTGCCATGACTCCGGGCCCTTTTAGATAGCTGTGAACTGCCATATGGTGCTGTAATTAGAACCTGGGTCCTTTGGAAGAACAGACAGTGCTCTTAACGGCTGAACCATCTCTTCAGTCCTATTTTGTTGTTTTGGTTGGATTTCCCCCCTCTTTTGGTTTGCTGGTCTGTGATTATTTATTCCTTATATTTTCTGAGTTGTGGGTAACATCTATGGATGGTTTTCTTCAACAGTCTTTTGTAAAGCTTGATATGTAGAAAGATACTGCTTAAATATGGTTTTATTGTGTAATGTTTGTTATTCTCCATCTATTGTGATTGAGGGTTTTGCTGGGCATCTGCGTTGGCTATCTGTGAGCTCTTAGAGTTACTAGAATATCTATCTAGGCCCTTGTGGGTTTGGAGCTTTTAAGAAAGTCAAGTCTTATTCTAGTAATCTGCCTTCATGTGCTACTTGGTCTTTTTCCTTAGAGCATTTAATATTATCTCTTTGCTCTGTATATTCAGTGATTTGATTATTATGTGTTAGGTGGAGAATTTTTTTCTGGTCCAGTGTATTTTGTTTTGTGTATGCTTCTTGTATCTTTATTGGTGCCTATTCCTTCAGGTTAGGGAAATTTTCCTCTAAGTTTTTATGGGAACTATAGAAGGACTATAGATCCAGCTTGGCCCTCACCCTCGCTCACCATGAAGAAGACCGAGCTGACCCAGCAGGCCAACCTGGCCGAGCAGGCAAAGAGCTATGTGGCTACCTGTATGAAAGTCGTGATGCCATGCTGTCCAACCAGGAGCACAACCTGCTGTCGGTGGCCTACAAAAAGTGGTCAGGGGCCGCAGGTCCACCTGGACGGTTATCTCAGTCATTGAGCAGAAGAACAATACCTCCGACAAGAAGTTGTAGCTGATAAAGGACTGTCAGGAGAAAGTGGAGTCGGAGCTGAGGTCCATCTGCACCACGGTCCTGGAATTGTTGAATAAGTATTTAATAGCCAGTGCAACTAATCCAGAGATTAAGGTCTTCTATCTGAAAATGAAGGGAGATTATTTCCGGTATGTTGCTGAAGTAGCTTGTGGTGATGATCGAAAACAAATGATAGATAATTCCTAAGAAGCCTACCATGGATCATTTGATATAAGCAAGAAAGACATGCAACCTACACATCCAATCCGCCTGGGCCTGACTCTTAACTTTCCTGTTTTATTACAGGATCCTTAATAATCCAGAGTTTGCCTGCACAATGGGTAAAACGGCTTTTGATGAGGCCATTGCAGAGCCGGCTACACTCAATGAAGACTCCTACAAAGTCAGCACCCTCATCACACAGTTGGTTAGAGACAACTTAACATTATGGACATAGGATAGTTCAGGAGAAGAATGTGTTGCAGCAGAGGGGGACAAGAACTAAAGGCATCCAGGGTACAGTCCTCCTTCTCCTCAAGAAAACCTTTCTCCATCTCCATTCCTTATTCTACTTGGTTATCCTCTAGCAAGGAAGCCCATTCATGTGTATGGGATCAGCTGCTTATTGTCTTTCCATACTGCAGCTTTGGTAATACTCCATCCCTTGGTTTGTGTTGTCTCTGCCTTCCTGGTGCACTTACTGCTGTAGAGAACGACAGCTGTAGTCTCACAGTTAAATTTTAAGTTGTTTAGGAATTAAAAGGATGTTCTAGGTCTAAGAAGATGCTTTTAAGTTGGTAATACAAGTTAGTATGGAAACTGAGTTAGGTATAGAACTTTAAACACTACATAGATAGATAGATAGATAGATAGATAGATAGATAGATAGATAGATAGATAGACAGGTAGGCAGGTAAATAGATAGATAGATATAAATGTATCAATAACTTAACTTTATATAAACAAGAGTAACTTCCAGATACTTGTGCAGAGGACTGACAGCACAGTTGGTATTTAAATAATTTGAAGCAGTTCTGCAAGTGACTCTGTTCTGTATTACTGTGAAGATATGGAAATGTATTACATTGCAATTTAAAGTAATTGTAATAACAACTTCTTGACTTCTACATTTCCTCTCTGACAGTCTTTAGGGTTTTTCTTTCAGAAGCAACATTTCCACGCTCTTATTACATGTTCCATTTTAGTAGGAATCCAGAAGTGTTAGATTGAATGGTAAAGTGATTAATACATCCAGGCTTGAGGTCACAGATTGCAATGTCTCCTATACATATTCTGGAGGTTATATCTTTCAGTGACAATGGAGGGTTTCTTTATGCATTCTTTATTTGCTGCTATGTAAGTTCACAATTTCATTTCCAATAAAAATTCACTTACACCTCCTGGCTTCGTAGCTCTAGTATTCTTTTTACCTTGTAATAGAAGTAGCATGCCCAGGCAGCCAGATACTATCATTTCTTAGTTTTGTAAGCTGCTGGCTCTGTACCTTCTGTTTCTCAGATATAATTATCCTTCTCACTCTCTGATGTGGTTGAAGACTAGATATAGTCTCACAGTTAAATTTTAAATTGTGTAGGAATTGCCGGGCAGTGGTGGCGCACACCTTTAATCCCAGCACTTGGGAGGCAGAGGCAGGCGGATCTTTGCGAGTTCGAGGCCAGCCTGGTCTACAAATTGAGTCCAGGACAGCCAGGGCTACACAGAGAAACCCTGTCTCGAAAAACCAAAAAAAAAAAAATTGTGTAGGAATTAAAAGGATGTTCTAGGTCTAAGAAGATGTTTTTAAGTTGGTAATACAAGTTAGGATGGAAACTGAGTTAGGTATAGAACTTTAAACTCATCAAGATAGATAGATAGATGATAGATAGATAGATAGATAGATAGATAGATAGATAGACAGATAGATAAAAGAATATTATTATTAGTTGTCAAATGCAAATGGAGTTAATATTGGGAATGTATATTATAAATTATAATTTTCATAATTGTTGCATAATTGTTCCTATTGTTTTGTATTATATTTATTGTTATAGAAAAAAATCCTTTTGTTGGAGTAAAAGGGGGAGATATTGGAAGGGGAAAGATACACCTTAAAAAATAGCATATTGATGCAAGAACACAAGCATTGCTTTGGGTAAATTAAAGTACATGTCCTCCTGTCCCTAGAGGCATTACAGATATGACTGCTATGTCATATGTGCAACAGTAGGTGGCAGAGAAAAGAGAGGCTATATCTACATTCAGTGTTCTGATCTATGAACATCTGAATGAATAGTAGCCTAACATTCCTCGAAAAAAAATAAAGCAAGCTGGATACCAACACCACTTTGATGCCAAGGGGGAGCCTGTGATGACTACCACACCAGTAACAGCAAAGCATCAGATGGGCTCCCAGGACAGGAAACAAACCAGAAACTAGAAGAACTCTCCCGGCCCTGAATGTGGGGGTTGTGGATGAGCCAGCCCTGAGGGAGTGAGTGTGGAAGGCCCAGCCCTGTCTTCAGTCTGTTATGTGGTGATGTTTCTAGGGACAGATGCCCTCTCCTTTCTTTTGCCCTTACCACCATTCATTAGGCGACAGGAGATCTGACCTAGATGGGTTCACAAGAGCAGGAGAGCAGTCCCTGCCCCTCACATACTGCAGCACTTGGGAAAGCAGGCCTTGCACCTTTCCATAGTAGAACTGGCCATTCAAGTGGGGGTTTCAGGTCCATAACCAGGGCTTTGAGTTGCCCCACCCCAACATCTACCCCGGGGATGAAGTGCTGGAGTGCAAGAAAAGGTCAGTTACACAACTCAGGACTGCAGGATCTCTATGACAAAGGACAGTTATAGCATATTTGAAAGGAGATCCAATGATGTTCCAATACTGATGGAGTAGCAGAGAGCAGGGGCCTTGTACCAGACCAAGGAGTCACTATAATGAAAATTTGCAAACAGAATGTGTGGACAAAAGGGAATATTGTGGGACATACTGAGAAATACTACAGCCTCCACAATGAGCTGTTATTTTTTATCCTGGGACAGATTGCAAGGGTGGATAGTGCGTCTGGAGGGAGGTGGGAGATGGGAGGAAACAGGGCGCATGATGTGAAATTCACGAAATAATTTTTTTCAATAAAATAAATTGTATATCCTTTCTTAATACACTAAAAAAGGTTAAATAAAGTATATAAGTACAAGTCTAAACATTAGTACTTTTCCATGCAGATTTGTGCACATGTGAAAGGGTGTCCAGTTTGTCCAGTGATTGTTTTCTAGAGAGTTGGACTACTATATTGTATGTTTGCTAATCATTGACTGTAGTCCCAATAAAACCTTGTGAAAATGTTATACCCTATGTAATAGCAGAGTAAGATAAAATAAAGCTGCATTTTATAAAAGAAACAAACAAAAAAAAGATTTTGTTGAAAATATTTTCTGTGCCTTTTACCTGGGTTTCTTTCATGTATTGCTATCATTCATATAGTAGGTCTTTTCATAGAGTCCTGGATTTCCTAGATGCTTTGCACATTTTTCTTAAAATTAATTTTAATGTTTTCTTTGACTGAGCTATTCACTTCTTCTATCAGGTCTTTAATACCTGAGGTTATATCTTTATATCTTTTAATTTATGGGTAAGGCTTACATCTGAGAATCTGAGGTTCCTTTTTTTTTTAACCACAGTTTGTGTTTTCTTTAATGATTCCATTTCTACTTTCATGTACTGAACTATTTTCATTATTTAATTCACTGCTGTTTTGTGTTTTAACCTACTTCATTGAAGAATTAATTCACATCCTTTTTAAAGTTCTTGATCATATGCATAATAGCGATTTTGTAGTTCTTGCCTTATGATTGAGCTATATTGAATTTCTGCATGTTAAGTACTGTGATTTGTGCTCATGTCTATGCATCTGGGGTTGGGATTATTTTGATTCCAAGAGTCTATATCTGGTCTTGCCTGTGTTGTGTGGGTGCTATTTATCTTGCTTTCCACTGTACTCTCTGAATCTTAGGAAACTGTTGAGACTGTGCATTGTCTGTTACAGATTGTTTCTGTAGACCAGTAGGTGAAAGAGAAACAGAGTTTCACTAAGAGAAAATGCTGAGTTATGCTTTAGGAAAGATGTAAAAAATTTTAATTAAATTACGTTGCAGTATTTATATTATATTTAATTGGTTCAGCAGCTAATCCTTAACCATCCATTATAAATGAGCACACACAGATTCCATGGATTTTAATAAGCCTTGGCCTGAATTGTGCAATCTTGGCCCATCTAAGCTAGCTCATAATTCTATTACTCAAATATGACCCCATATATACATATGTCCCCTTGGATTTCCATTATCCATAATATGCTGATGTTCTTGGCCATGTGGAATGAGGTTCCTTTTTCTAACCCATGGTGTGTGCCTCCTTTCTGCTGCTCCTGGCTGGAATGCTTTAATTCTCTGTCTAAAGCGCAGGCTCCTATTCTAATCTCAGGAAGTCCCACCTTTCTCTGTCTTTGCCCAGTCTCAGGCCTTGGCATTTTATTTAACCAATCAGAGTCAATGTAAGAAACAGACAGCAAGCAGGACCAATTAATTAACATTTAGAATGCTTAACACTACCCCAACAATTCCCTCCTTGTGTCTAAAAAAATAAAAGGCTAAATTTTTAACTCATATAGTAAAAACAATAAGAACAAATATGAAACAATCAAAAAACATATATAAAATTTATGCACATAATGCTTAGCCTATTTGTATCAGGCAATCTTGAAGAAGAAAAAATATCTATCTATCTTGGTGTGCTTCTATCTATCTTGGTGTGCTAAAGTTCTGAACCTAAATAATTTCTATCATGTCCTATATTTATAAACCTAAAATTTTTATTTAGACTTGAAAATATCCTTTTAAATTCTAAACAACTCAAGTTCAGTTGAAATTTTATAACTATTATGCCTTCAACCCCATCGAAGACATAAGAAGGGATAAAGATATTATTAGAGTGAGTAGGAAGCATAGGAGAGCAGCTTCCAAAAAGAAATATGACAGTTTGTTGCCTAGACAGTTCCAAATATCTCTTGATATCATTGGAGCATCATCTTCAGCCTTCTGGCAAAGCATTTTTTCACAGACTAAATTGTGCAGCAGGAAATAGTAGGGATTTTCCCATTCTGTCTCTGCAGAATCAGGACATCGACTTACCTGCATTTAAGCTCTGGTCCTTCTTTGGACTGTATATAATCTGTTGAGAGAGCAGGGGCATTAATAGGAATTATCTCCTGATGGGAGATTTATTTTTGAGGAATTATCTCCTGATGGGAGATTTCTTTTTGATGTTCATTGTCTTCTTCTGAGTCAAATGGGAGCTGTCAGGAGCTGAGTGTCTTAAGTCAAGCCATTCTTAAAAAAAATTAAGACATCTTTAAATGCCATTTTCAGTATGCCTCTGAGGGTTTTGAAGACATCTATCGATTTGTTTATAAATCTATCTATCATCTATCCTCTATCTATCTATGAACAAACTGTATATTTTTAACTATTTACTATCTGTTTAACATATTAAGTCTATTTTGTGATAAATTAAGACTAGTATTTGACATGACCAGAAGCTCAACTGGCCAGTCAATTTGTATTATCCAGACTCCTAAATAGATTGCAAAAGCGACCCATAAAAGTATCAGAAGTAAACCTATACTTTTAAATGAGTTGTATAGGCACAATACCTCATATAAGAGTTGAAATATCCTTACTATATGTAAAAATATAAAATTCTATACTAATGAAGCAAACTTAATCTTATCTTTGTATCAATATACAAAATTCTATGCCAATGTATCAAAAGATATCCTTATTTAAAGAATAATATTAGTTTTGAGTTTTATAACAGATTCAATAATCTATCCTTACATCTTTTCATTTCTATATTATATACATATATCCCCCTCTTTTTCTTTTCAAGTCTTTCCCCCCTATATAAGAGAGAAAGAAGGATAGAGAAAAGAAAAAGAAATAGAAAAGTCCTTGAATCTAATCTCCTATATCTTGCTTAACAAGACCTTTTAACAATTTGTAACCTTTCCCCCTAAACAACATCATTCATCCACCCCACTTTTTGGGAATGGGACGTCGCTCTCTTAAAACTTCTTCCTGCTGAATTGGGACGTAGAAAACCTGTTTGAGGGCCCAAATAAAAAGGAAAATAATGGTTAATCAAGTTAATAGTAACATTTGTTGTCCAGTCTATATGTTTTCAACAATTTGAATGTCCTGAGCAGTTTAGTGTTCGAATCTGGACTTTGGTAGGAAAATTCAGGGCTTTATTAAAGTCTTGTCTGGAACAGTCTTTGAGGCTGGGCCATCTCAGCAAGCTGTTTGAAGTTCCTCTGGATGCAGATTTTTGAGGAAACAGCTATTGAGGCAGTCTATGAGGCTGGATCATTTGGGTTACTCTTGTTGTCTTCTTTGGACTCAGGTCCTGTTGTTCTGAAAATACATAATTTCTCACAAGTAACATAGATCTGCAATTACCAAAATGCCTTGGATGTACAGGATGCACAAATCAATTAAGGAATATTTTTTGTTCTTTGAACAGCAGAAAGACATTTGTAAGTCTCCATTCATGCCATATAAAAACATGGCATGTAATAGTATTACATATATATGCTATATAAAGTCTATTTTAAATTGAAAATACAGTATAAGACTGTATGGAGTTTAAGTATTTTCCTCTACAGTTGACATACATTTATTAATTGATTAAAACAGGTTTATTTTGTGATGTTCTGGCTTTTTGTAGATTAGGTTGGCCTCAAACTCAAAGGGAACCAATCTGTCTCTGTCTTTGTCTCCCATGTTTTGGGAACAAATGTATGCATTTATATATTTCTTCTTTCCTTTTCTTCTTTCTTTGGAGATTTAATTTCTATGTGGATATATCTATCCTTATTGAGACAGGGTTTCTCTTTGTAGCTTGGGCTGTCTTGATTTGCTCTGCAGAGCTCCGTAGGTTAGATTGGCCTTGAACATACATTGGACCCATTTTTTCCTTGTCTCCCAAGTTTTGGGATCAAGGTAAAAATTTAAATAATTGAATTACCCTTATGAAACAATAACATTACTTAAACCATTTTGTTTTAGTTTGAGCTCCAGTTCTCCCATTGAAACTCCATTCTTAAGGAGATTGGTGTAAAATAGCATGATATGCTATTTTATGTTAGCTTTGCTTAACTGTTGGCTGTGGGAGGCATGCAGTCTGCATGTTCTTCCCAAGCCTAACTCTGGGTCATTACGTTGGTTAACAGAATAAATCTCTTTCTCTCTCCTTTTTTTGAGACAGGATTTCTCTGTGGGTCCTTCTCCTGGACTCACTTTATTGACAAGGCTGACCTTGGGGAAGGTCAGGGATCGACCTGTCTTTGTTTCCCAAGTGCTGGGTTTAAAGGCATGAACCATCACACCCAGAGATTAACATATCTCTTTTAGGAGCAAAATGCCTCCCTTAGTGGGAGGCTCCACACCTAAGGAGACTGGCTTGTGACTCCTTTCTCTTTACGCAAATTTAAGATTATGTGTATTTATCTATTAGATCAGTAAGGACATTATTACATTTAACATCAAGGAAAAAATGTCTCATTTTTTGAATTATAGACTGTCTTTAGTAAGCACCCTTGTCTTCTCAGCAGGGTTACCGCCCTGCCTTCATTGTTTAAACCAGACTGGTCTAGAATCCAGAGATCTGCCTGTTTCTTCCTCTAGTATGATGGGATTAAGGGCGTGTGCCAGTACCACCCTGCTCAAATATTTCACTTAAATCCCAGATATTAGTATCTCTGTAACCTTGAGAGCAACTTTGAACTGTAGTGACAATTCGAAATTGGCCCAAAATCTTCAAAAAATCTCTTATGTTTTAGCAATGCCAAACCAGAAAAATATCCTTTCTACCTCCCAATATAGGAAAATCAAAGACACCTAAACAAAAGTCAAGCAAAGAAACAACATTCCAAAAGCCTTGATCTAACCATGCCATCCCATGCTGCAATTAAAGCTTTGTTCATTGTTCCTTGAAATCTAAGTTGGGCCAATACCAGAAACTCCTGACAGGCACCTAGTACCCATGGAGCTCTTAGTTCCAGCTGCTATCAATTTTGCATTATTTATCAGGAAAGGCCTAGCTCCTTCCTCCAGGATCATTGTTGGCACTTTAGCATTCCATCTGTAAATTATTTCCTTTAAGACTATCCTAGTCTGAACTTTCTCAAAAAAGATACCCAGAACTACAATTTTCAGGGTAAAAATCATTTGCATGCTAAGAGGAACAAACTCAATTGGAATCTAAACGTATTGAGGGATTATGAATTCCTCCATTTTTAATCTAGGTGGTTAATTCTGCTCTCAAGCTCTGTTTAGAAGGCTGCCAGTTTTTTAGTGCTTAAGGAGAGCTAAGCTTTAGCTCTCCAACTTTGCTGCTAGGCAACAGCTTTTGTTAAGAAAGCCGCACCTTTGAAATACATATGAGTTTGGTTTCCTGATCTTTGGCTAGGAAACCAGCTTTCACCCAGGCCCTCTCAGACTGTAAGCATGGATTCTAATTGACGTAATTTGACGCCATATTTAAAAAGAAATATATGGCTCATTAAACTATTTAACCAGTATTTTGATTATTGTTAATTGGTTTGGTGGCTAATCCTTAACCATCCATTATAAATGAGCACACACAGATTCCACGGATTTTAACAAGCCTTGGCCTGAGTTGTGCAATCTTGGCCCATCTAAGCTAGCTCATAATTCTATTACCCAAATATGACCCCACATATACATATGTCCCCTTGGACTGCCATTATCCACAATATGCTGATGTTCCTGGCCATGTGGAATGAGGTTCCTTTTTATAACCCATGGTGTGTGCCTCCTTTCTGCTACTCCTGGCTGGAACGCCTTCTTCTTCCTGCTGCTGGCTGGAATGCTTTAATTCTCTGTCTAAAGCGCAGGCTCCTGTTCTAATCTCAGGAAGTCCCACCTTTCTCTGTCTTTGCCCAATCTCAGGCCTTGGCATTTTATTTAACCAATCAGAGTCAATGTAAGAAACAGACATTAAGCAGGACCAATTAATTAACATTTAGAATGCTTAACACTACCCCATCAGAAAGAACTAAGGGATAATGTTCAAATCCAGAGGTGGGTTTGACAGGTAGACAGAGCTGTAGTGGAAAAAGGGATTTTACAAGTACAATTTGCATTAAGGCAAATACTTTTTCTAAAAGACAAAGATAAAATGGCCAGTGACACCCAGTTTCTGAACAAATAGTTGGAGTCTATAGTGAATGAAGTTGAAGTGGGAGGAGGGGCACCTGTAAAGCAGTTGTTACCAGGCTAGGCTGAGTGCGAAAGCAAAGAGATGATAATTGAGGATAGGAAGAATAGTGTTATTCACCTACTTGGGTCCCTGCCAGATTTGGCCATTGGCGGTCATAGGTAGAAAGTGTTTTTAAGTTTTGGGGTGTCATAAATGAAAGGGGACAATCTAGAGGGGGTGATGGACTGATACTGTCCTCAGAAAAGAGGAAAGGTGCATGGTTCTGTGGCTTCCTCTGAGATTGGAGGCAGAATGAGAGGACAAAACCCTGCAAGTGACTGATACATGGATTACTATGAGATCTGGGAATTCCAATGTAAGAGGGGATGGAGAGTAAACATAGCTAACCTGCTTCTCAGGCCATCATGGCCTTTGAGTTCCAGCACTGAGATTCTTTTTCTGTATGTTTCTGGGTCTCCCTCTCTCTCTCTCTCTCTCTCTCTCTCTCTCTCTCTTTCTCTCTCTCTCTCTCTCTGTGTGTGTGTGTGTGTGTGTGTGTGTGTGTGTGTGTCTTGGCAGACATATGCTAAAGCATGGATTATGATTACAAGACAAGTTTAGGTATTGGTCCTCACCTTACACTGTGTATGAGACAGGATCTATTTTTGTTGCTGTTGTTGTTTTGTTGCTGTATAATCCAATATTGATTGCCAGAAAGTTTCTATAACTTTCTTATTTCCACCATAACTTTTTCATAGGTGTGCTAGGGTTAGGAACATACTCTACACAGCCTTCGGGTTTACATGGCTCTGGGGTTTCTTCTCATTTCCCTAAGCCTATGTGGAAAAAACTTTCCCCACTGAGCCATTCCCCTGTCTTCCACACTGGGATTCTTTTAGTTATTCAACCAGAACACTATCTTCCCTAACATGCTAATTAGAGTTGTTTATACTAATTTCCAAAGCATAGTTTAGGGCAAACCACTACACTATATTTATGTAAACATATGCTATTTAACATTTAATTACAAATTTGGAATTATTTAATTAAAATTTTGGAACTGGGTTTTGTGCATGTCATTACAGTCTCTGTGTGTTCATATATACACTAGGCCTATTGTGTGTCTTAAAAATGCTGTTTTCCATACTTCTGGTTTTTAAAGTGTTACACACCTTCATCTTAATAGATTCCCAATCCTTGAAGGGAGGACTGTGATTTAAACATCCTATTTAGGGCTGAGAGCTCTAAATTCTCTCATTCTCTGGATGTCTCTGTGTTTATTAGCATTTGTTGGAAGATGCTTCTCTAATGAGGGCTGAAGTCTGCACTGATCTATGTGTAAAGCAATTTTTCTTTAGGGGTCCTTTTATTGCTATGTCCATGTAACAGAATAATAGTAATAATATTCCTCTCAGCCCATGACCTATCTAGTCTCAGGTTCTCTACCTCATTAAAAATACCCACATAAATACAAGCCAAATGAAATCCCAGCAGAGAGAAAAGTAAATGAGCACAAAATTTCACCACTAACCTAAAAGCTATTTGCAATTGACACCAGCTAGGAATGGGAAAAGGTTAAATTTTCTCAAATGGAGTGACACTGAATATTCCAAGCATACCCCAGAAAAGATCTCATGCTCAGGACTAGTTAGCCAACACAAATACACTTCTTGAGTTGTTTTGTTTTGCTTTGTTGTAGTTTTTTTTTTTTTTTGTGTGTGTGTGTGTGTGTCTGGGTTTATTTTATGTTTTTTGTTTCTTTAGTTCATTTGCTTGTTTTGAGAGAATAAGAACATGAATTTGGTGACTAAGGATTGGGGAGTATCTGAGAAGAATTTGGGGCATGTAAACTATGATCAAATAAATTGTATGGAAAACTAAAATTCTTTTTAAAAAATTGGTATCTGAAAAACATTGAAAACTTAAAAGGTTCAAGGTTGTAGTGTACTTCTTTGTTTTACCTCAGTTTATATGTGAAGTATACTTCATTGTATAATTTAAACAATGAAATTTCATTTTTTTCTTTGGTTTTAATCTCACAGAAATAGGTCCATAAAAATCCTTACATCTTTGAGTAGAGAACTCTGATTTATTTGCTTATGTATTGCTTTTAACAAGCATAACATCTTTTAAGTGATAAGCAAACAAAATGTCTATTAAAATATCTAAATTGGTAATAGAGATCTCATAGATTTTTGTGTTTGTTCCAGTGTTTGTGTCTGTTTAACATTAATGTGTATCAGATGAACAAAGTGTACAATAAGAAAGAGTAATCCTTTGACAAGAAAATACATATCTTCTCAAATGAGAGTAGAACTCCTTCCTTCTGACATGTACTGCTATTTGTATAAGAGACAATCAGATTTTTTGAAAGAATAGAAATTTTGATTATAGATAATATGTGTTGCAATTTGTTCAGGTTGCTACAAACATTAATAATTGAAAATAAGAACAATTAAGTGTGTTTTGCAACTTTTAAGAAGAAATTTAGAAGTTTAGGATAATACCTTAGCAAATCATAGTTTGTGGATAATTTACTTCTGAAACTAAAGTCTTTCAAATATTGCTACTTTTCAATAGAAAATACATCATTTTATAGCCTCAGTCTAAAAATATTCAATATTACAGGACAGTTTTTGACATTTAATTTCATTATATTTTTTTTAGTTAATGCATTTGTTAGTGATAATTAAATTATATTCACATCTACTATTAAAAGTAATCACTAAGAAATTACTTATGATTAATATTAGATATTATAAAATCATGCTATTATAGTTTGAAGAGATTAGTATTACATAAGATGCAAATTACACCAAATGGACAAGAACAGATCAATGGTACCATGGGGTATATAATAATCATCTTAAGGAGGAAATATAATTACTTGCTATAATTTTATTTTACTTCAGTTTCTTAAGGAAATGATTAAAATATAAGTGTAATTTATGTATATTATTATAATAAATGGAAGTTGTCTCACAAGCCAAGAACATATGAAGGACTGACTATTTTACAATAAGCCCTAACAGCAAAAAACTGAATTAAATTAGGGAAGAGAAGCTTGAGCTACAAATAAGGTCATAGATTTAAATTGCCTTCATAAATGTTGGTATAATCAAGAAGGTTCTGATGTATTTTAAGGTTTGTTCCAGAGATGAAATCTGTATTTGACACCATTGTAGGGTAGATAACCTATGGCTACATAGTTCATGGGCCTTAGAAAAGAACTTAATATATTATTCTTCCAAATTAATATAATATTAAACCAACTCCTAATGACACAAAAATAAACCCACAAATCAGTACAGTTAGTAACCTTCATCAAGAAGCTTCTGTTTTTAACGATAATTATCAACACAGAGACTCACAACTTGGAAGGTACAATGAAGAAGAGCCTGGACATTTTTCAATTGTAAAGAAAGCATATATCATGTCACCTCCTCCAAAGGGGCCATTTTGAACGATGGAGCAGAAAAAGTGTAATACCCAGCAGTAGTATAGAAAACCAAGGAAACAGTTTCTTCTAGACAGAGCAGAACTCCTTTACATGAATTCAGCAGTTTTTACAATATACACAGTACCTGTGCAAAATCAAGGCAAACCAAATTTCAGCATCACGAGGAAAGTGGTACCTAAAATTCAAATGTATAATGATCAGCTATTGGCAATTGTTGGTTGCTATGAATGGATAGGTTAGTTTTCTCTAAGTGTAGGCCCTGGTAAAGTGATCATGGTCCAGTATAATGCCATACATCCAAAATTATTTAGATAGTACAAATTGACTTTGATGGGGAAAAAAAAAGACACAAACTTGGGTGGATAAACAAGGGGGATAGATGTGGGAAGAATGGTTGATGAAAAAGATGATGAGAAGTCACTGTATAAAATTCTGATATATATGGAGTGGACATTGGGAATGTATGCTAAGCCATATAACTCTCATAATTGTGACCTATTTATTTCTGTTTTTTGTATTTTATTTATTGTTATAAGAGAAAGAACCATTTGTTGGACTTAAATGGGGAACTTTTGGGAGGAAAAAGATATACCTTAAACTTAAAAAAAAAAGGGAAGAAGATGGGGGTTGAGGTAGAAGAGGGTGGGAGGGTGGGAATGGGGGGAGAGAGTAGGGAGGGGATTGTGATTGAGATGTAACTTGAAGAAATAAAAAATAAATTATTAAAAAAAGAAAACAATTCTAATATATAGCTATTACTAACACCTAAGAAGTTTCATCTTGCAGCAGCTGGGGATATAGACACCCACAGACAGACATTTATGTAAAGAGTGAGAAACCTTTGAACCTCAGCCCTCAATGGGATCTCTCCCTCAAATCCCTCTCCTCAGAGATAGAAGACAGAAAGAGAGCAAGGTCTTCTAAATTAACATGAGCAAGCTCATATGTACTCAGAGATTGAAGCAGCATACACAGGACCTGTATGGGGCTGCATTTTGGCATCCAGCTTAGTGTTGCTATGGGATTCCTGAGTGTGCAAATGAGTGGATCTCTGATTCTTGTGCCTGCTGTTGGATTCTTTTCCATCTATTGGTTTGTCTTGCCCAACTTTGCTATATTAGTTTTATCTTATTATATTTCATTTTGTTGTTGTTTTTAAGAATAAATGGATGGATGGATGAGTGGATGGATGAAGCCTAGTCACTAGGGTAAGCATTAACAACTGAATGGTCAGTCACTTATATCTGCTGGGGGAGGGAAACAAAACAATATTCTCCAATAGAGTGACACAGGGTATATCAACCACTCTAGCACAGGACTCATGTTCAAGAATAGTTGTCCAATATACAATTGGACTACACTGGGTTTTTGTTTGTTTGTTTGATTATGGTGTGTGTGTGTGTGTGTATGTATGCGTGTATACCTTTATTTGGTGTTTTGGGTGGTATTTTCTTTTGTTTTACAGGTTTAAGGAGGTTTTTGTTTGTTTGTTTGTTTGTTTTTTTGTATTGATATTTGTCTTCTTTGAGAAAGAACTTAAACTTGAGTGGATAGGAATGGGGAGAGGACCTGGAGGGACTTGAGGGATGGGAAGAATATTATCAAAATATATTTGAATTTGAAAATTGTTTTAAATAATGAAACCTATAATAATAAATAAAATAAAAATGACTATTAAAAAGAAATTATTAAATAGATAACTTTTAAGGAAAGACTGCAAAAAGGGAATGCCTAAGATGAGATTCTCAAATATTTTCCTCTAGGCTTAGGAATGATCATTATGAGTTCTACAAGGGGAGTAAAGTGCTTTTGTGGACTGTTAAAGGGCAAAGAGATGCCACACATTCACCTCTCCTGCCACATAAATTTACTGTTCGCATACAGAATTTTGATTTACTCATAAAAGCAGAATGCCTATAGGATGTGAAAAGGTTATCATATTGAGATCTTTATTCACACCATGATTTATCTCATTGCCAAAATATAGACAAACATTTTTATTCAAAGAAAAGTTTATTGAAATGTAGTCTAGGGTTTGTGTTGAGAAACTAAGTGAATGAATCTTACTGCTGTTCTAGAGAGCTCATCACAGGTTTCTAAATATGTCTACTTCAATTTTTCCCCGTGACAAGGTTATGCATAATATTAAGGTAAAACAGCTGAAAATGTTTTTGTTTATATGGCATTAGTTAAAAAGCACAATAGCTGGAGAAAGAGAGTGAGTGAAATAAATAAGAAATTTCAAGAGTGATGTGAGAGGGGAACAAATACACAGTAAGGAAGATAGTATAGCAGGAAAAGTGTGAGGTCTCCTGGAAAACATCGTTTTCTTAAAGCCTATGGCCAATTTAGATATCAGCATTACCTTCAGGAGTAGACTAACATACTTTGGGAGAAAACAACCATAAAATAGAGATAAAGGAGTTACAAGAGACAGATGTCTTCAATGACACCTACCACAAAAAGTGGTCTACAAACAAAGAAGAGAACATACTTTAAGAATGTCATCTTTCCAAACACAGTATGCCAGTGAAGAAGTAATAACTATACAGTGTTGGGTAACCATAGAAACAATGAACCTCAAATCCACTTTTGACTTGTACTAAATTAAAATAAAGCTTAAAACTATTGTCTAAGTTTCTGTTACTAAACACAGAATATATGAAAATATAGAAGTAGAAAGAAAAACTGTAACACAAAAATTAAAGTAAATTAAGAAAATCCATAAGATTCAAGAGGATAAACATGGATGTTACTGAAGATTTCACTTTTGACACCAGGTAAGATTGAATATACCAATAAAAATGATTGTGAAACACTATTCTGAGCCTAAAACATATTTTAAAAGAGAGTATCTTAGAAAACTCATGTCTTTGCTCTAAACCCAATTGCTAAGATGCATACAGTCTGCAAATGACAAGAGTATAAACTTTATAGTTGTTTGGTTTGTTGTGTTGGAAAAATATTGTACTTAAGAAATTTTGGAGGTATAATTGGGTGTACAATTCTGAGGACCACAGGTTGTCAATTTTTCTTTTATGTTACATCATAATAAATACATTCTCTGTTTATATGGTTATATTCACTTCCTCAACCAATATTACCTTCAGGCTACTGTATGGACTTGTTTTAGCCTAATGAAGTATGGAAGCACCATAGCTATTTCTAAAAATACTGAATTAAATATGAACTAGGAAAATACATCTAATATGAACAAGAGATACTAATGAAAAAAGAAATCTTTAATAACAGGATAAAAAGGCTGTGTTAAGTTGGCATAGCAGAACTGAAATGTAGACTCTTGTTCATGAGCTGGAACTTAAGATTCCTGAAAAACCACTTGATTTGATTCCTTGAATCCAGAATATAAGGATGCCTCATAAGAAATAACATAGACTTTGTGTGGTTTATTTTATATAGTATTAGGGATGTGACCAGTAAACTCAGGCAAGTGAAATTGTAAATAACTTTTAATCTAAGAATTTACACCTCACAGTCTTGTTATGTCTCCCACAATGCCTCGTAGGAACTCATTAAACAAATTGGGAAATCACTGGAGTGAAACAAAGTGATAATTTAAAGAACTATGATGGAGAGTTCCTCCTGTAGCATGTAGTCAGCCAGAATAGACATTTTCTTCTGATTAGGATTTCCCACAGCAGTAGAAATTATTGTAAAAATGGTGAGTGTTGAACAGACACTTAAGCATGAAAAAATGAAACATAAGCATTTTAATGTGTAAGAAGGTCACAATGACATGCACAGGCATAGCCACCAAATACCCACTAGATTAAGACATTCATACAGGAGTGAGAGATATCTAACTAGAATTTGGCTTGAGTTTTAGAAATAACAATGTTTTTTTAAATAAATAAATAAACACTAGATGACATTATTTACCCTAGGATAAATCTTGGAATATTATACCTTTTAGATATATGTCAAATTATGAACTAACAAATATCCTAGGTTGCCATAGAGTAAGATTCTGCAATTTTATGGTAATTAACAATTATAAACATCTTGCCAACATTTTCAAAAGTGTTATGTTTAGGGTGTTCATATATTAACTATGGGGAAAGCTCCAGAAAGTCTAAGGGTGTAGTAATCATGAATCCAAAATAACATGGATACACAGAGACAGCACATATCATTTGTGAGAGCCCTACCCAAGATTTTTCCTTGGTGGATAGCTTTTTTTTCTTTATCAAGTTACAAATGTAAATTCGTATAGATGAAAGAGGTATCATCTAAGAAAATACAGCCATTTGGCATTTCATATGGTCACATCTACCAATCCAGGAGTTGTTTGTACACACAGCTTTTATCTGTTCAGTATAACAACTGACATTTTATAAACATCTGTCTCTCAAGGATCTGATAGCATCCTGTCTCATGTTCAATGGGGCAGATGAGAAGCTAATCTCATTTTTATACGTTGCATTTATTTTTGCTTTTGTGAAAAGTCATAGATTTGGAGTGTCTTCTTCTTTCATCCTAAGAAAAGTAATTGTTAATACTTATGGAGTTGCTAGTACTATAAGTAAAAATAGAATTCCATAGGAGAAAAAGAAGGAAAAAAGAGAAAACAGAAGGAATTTGAAAATTAACATTTTTTTCCTTTATTGGTCCTTCCTCTTATGTCCTTTACATGGCAGCTGTTACTGGCTTGTTTGTATTCTCTCTCACTTCAAACTGTTTTAGGAAATGGTGTTTGGGGCCATTTGTATGAGTGGTTTTCTTTACTATAGATTTCTCTACTGTTATGGTTTTGCTCAAATGTGACCAACAAGTTCAAGACAATGAATATTTAATTAACTGCTGGTGGCTTTGTTTTAGGAGGCTATGGAAAATTCATAGATGACTCACTAAAAGAAATAGGTCACGGAGGAATCCAAGATGGTGGCAGCCCACGCAGATGCATTTTGAACTCAGGGAAAACAGCCATAAAGCCATAGAGTTATAAGACACTGAGCAACAATCTGAGTGACTTGAACCCCCTGGGTTTCAACCAGCTACTCAGGGACCATTAAAAGTCCCTGGGCAGGACTCTCCTCCCCTCTCTCAGACACTCAGGAAGCCACTGCATCTGAGAATCAGGAACCCTCACCAGGAGAGATGCAGGGTAAGAACCACTCTAATACCCAGCAGGCAGATTCAAACCCCACACAGGGTTACTCACCAGCCTACTGGGCCCCCAGATCCCAAGCAGTAATTCTGGCTATTTAGCAAAAGGTTGCGGACCTGTGGGAGTGCCATACACTCTTAGCAGCACCACAGCAGTGGGTCGCGCACTGGATGACGGGGCCACAACAGGTCAGCTCAGCAGACAGCAGGTCCACAGCTGCATTTTGGAAAGCACAGGCATATATATGCTTCCCTAGAGGGGTGTTGGACATACATACAGGCCACTCTATTGGATTTACAGTTATTGGAATAAAACGCTGCAGCTGGGCTGAGCAGCAGGATACTATTCCGACTGCAGGTTACGTGGAAGCTGTGTACCAGAACTTGGAAGACAGTGGCCCCATTTGACAGTATCCAAAGCCAGCTCCATAAACACATAGGCAGAGCTGTGAGAATGGCAGAAAGGCCGGCCGGGTAGGAAGGCAGATTTGTCCTCCACAGGATCCAAGCTCTGGGCAAATTGTGGGGTTATTTTTAGACCCTTTTGCTAGTGCTGGCCCTTCTGGCAGGAAACCAGAGCTTAAGCATATATAGTTCCACCCCTGGATCAGTGAGGTTTCGACCTGGGGGCACACTGCTGAGTGACTCACCTTAAGGGTGTGGAGCCAGGTCCTTTCAAGACTGCTGCAAGCAGTCTCAACCACCAAACTTGGGACCTCCAGAGTCCAGAGAATCTGTGCCTGGACACACAAGACCATACCAGCAGAGCTGCTGAAGGCTGAATACTCAGTATGCAACATAGAGAGCTCTGACTTGTGAGCAGTGAAACAATCCTGGGCCATTCTTCATTGCCAGGGAATAGGCTGCACCAGCTCACAGTGCTTTAGATGCACATTGACCCTGAGAACCCCCTGTGAGCAGCTGGGGGGGGACAACAGACATGGTCTGACACATAAGCTGCAGGGGAGTTACAGCTCCATCCAACAATCTGCAGCCTGCCAACCTGCACTGTCATCTATACGAAGACCAATTGGATCCCAGGAACCTACAGGAACACATCCCCATTATAACCCCTCACCTGAGTCCCCAATTGGGACAAAACAGCAAGGGGTGAGCTCTTGGAGACACACTGAGAACCTACACACAAGGCCCCATCCAGCCAGTGGAAAGCGACTGATCACCAAGCAATATGATTGCTACACCAAAGTGCCCCCTTTGGCTCCAAGTCCACAAGGCAAAAGGAACAAACAGCTAAGAACAGCCAAATAGAAAAAGGACAGCAAAAAAGCAGAATCAACAAAAGCCATGGAATTATGCAACAAAATGCAACGATGCCAGTACAGCAAGCCCTGACCACTTCACCTCATCTGAAACACATGAAAATGATGACAATTCTACAGTCTGGAAAATGATAGAGTCCTTTCAAGAAGAATTTAATTCTATGAAGGAATTCAAAGAGTCCACAATTTTACAAGCGAAAGCAATGGATAATACTATTAGAGAGCTCCAAGCCAAAGTGGCTCAACTTGAACAGGAAAGAGACAAGGCAATGAAAGATTTAAAAGAGATGAAAGATTTCCAGGGAAAGACATGCAAATTGGAGCAGGAAATATACAAAACGAATAAAATCTTTCAGGACATGAAACTGGAAGTGGAAGCAATAAAGAAAACACAGTCAGAGTTAAGAGTGGAAATGGAGAATCAAGGGAAGAGAACAGGAACTACAGACATGAGTATCAAAAATAGGATATAAGAGAAGGAAGACAGAATCTCAGTCATGGAAGATTCGATGGAAGAAATCAGTACAACATCCAATGAAAATGTGAAAACTATAAAAGTCCTCACCCATAATATCCAAGAAATCAAGGACTCAATGAAAAGACAGAACCTAAGAATTATAGGCATAGAGGAAAGAGAAGACTTCCAACTCCAAGGTCGAGGAAACATCTTCAACAAAATCATAGAAGAAAACTTCCCAAACCTAAAGAAAGATGCCAATAAAATTTCAAGAGGCTTACAAAACACCAAACAGATTAGATTAGAAAAGAAACTCCTCTCGCCACATAATAATTGAAACTCCAAATGTACAGAACAAAGAAAGAATATTAAAAGCCATAATAGAAAAGGGTAAAGTAACGTATAATGGCAGACCCATCAGAATTATAACTGACTTCTCCTCAGAAACGTTAAAAGGTAGAAGGGCCTGGATAGATGTCCTACAAGCCCTGAGAGAACATAAGTTCCCTGCCCAACTACTATACCCACCCAAACTCTCTATCAACATAGATGGAAAAAACAAGATATTCCATGATAAAATCAAATTTAAACAGTATCAACCCACAAATCCAGCCCTACAGAAGAACCTAGAAGGAAAATTCCAACCAAGAGAAGATAACTACACCCAAGAAAACAGAGGAAACAGAAAACTCTACAGCAACTAAACCAAAAGAAACAAAGAACCACCATCTATACCAAAATAATGGGAAATAACAACCTCTAGTCACTAATATCCGTAAACATCAATGGATTCAACTCCCCTATAAAAAGACACAGGCTTGCAGATTGGATCCGTAAAAAAGACCCATCATTTTGCTGCTTATAGGAAACACATCTTACTAACAAAGATAGACCCTATCTTAGAGTAAAGGGCTGGGAAAAGGTTTTCCAAGCAAATGGACCCAGGATGAAAACTGGAGTAGGCATTGCAATATCAAGCAAAATAGACTTCCAACTGAAGTTAATAAAAAAAGACAGAGAAGGGCATTACATACTCGTTCAAAGAAATATTCAAGATGACATCTCAATATTGAACATCTATGCCCAAAATACAAGGGCATCTACATTTGTAAAAGAAACTCTCTTAAAACTTAAATCAGACTTTTTTATTTGTTTGTTTTTTAGTTTTCTCCCCTTTCACTGGTGGTACTGCCTTGGTGGCCCCCAGTGTATGAGGAGGCTTTTGTTCCCATTCTGAACTGGAGGGAGGGACTGTTATGTAGGGACACTCCACTCCAGAGGAGTGGGAAGGAAGGTTTAGGGGGTAGAGGGTGGGAGGGCAGGGCAGAAAAGGGGGGAAAGAGGACAATATGATGTAGATGTAACCTGAAGCAACAAATACATAAATTTATTTATTTAAAAAAAATAAAATGTATGTAAAACAAAACAAAAACTTAAATCACACATCGATCCCCACACATTAGTAGTGGGAGACTTCAATACCCCACTCATAACAATGGACACGATCATCAAGACAGAAACCAAACAAAAAAATAATAAGTCAAACAGAGCTCTCGAACCAAATGGACCTAACAGATATCTACAGAACATTCACACAAACACAAAAGAATATATTTTCTTCTCAGCACCACATGGAACCTTCTCCAAAATCCACCATATAGTTGGACACAAAAATAGCTAGAACAGATACAAGAAAATTGAAATAACCCCTTGTATCTTATCAGACCACCACGGAATAGGGCTAGACATCAACAGAAACAGAATCAACAGAAAGCCTGCACAAACATGGAAATTGAACAACTCTTTACTGAATGACTACTGGGTCAGGGAAGAAATAAAGAAGGAAATCAAAGACTTCTTAAAAACCAAAGAAAATGAATGCACAACATACCCAAACCTATGAGATACAATGAAAGCTGTGCTACGAGGAAAGTTCATAGCACTAAGTGCCTTCAAAAAGAAAATTGTGATGGCTCACATTAGCGAATTAACATATAAACTGGGTGAATTGGGAAAAAAAGAAGCAAACACTCCCAAAAGGAGCAGGAAATCATCAAACTTAGGGCTGAAATCAACAACTTAGAAACAAAAAGAATGATACAAAGAATCAATGAAACCAAGAGTTGGTTCTTCCAGAGAATCAACAAAATAGACAAACCCTTAGCCAAATTAACTAAAAGACAGAGAGAAAAATTCCAAATCAACAAAATCAGAAATGAAAAGGGAGAAATAACAACAGACATTGACGAAATCCAGAGAATATGTAGGTCCTACTTTAAAATCTATACTCCACCAAATATGAAAACTTAAGTGAAACGGACAACTTTCTTGATAGACTCCACCTACCGAAGCTAAATCAAGATCAGATTAACAGATTAAACAGCCCTATAAGCCCTAGGGAAATAGAAACAGTCATTAAAAATCTCCCAACGAAAAAAAGCCCAGGGCCAGATGGTTTCAGCACAGAATTCTACCAGACAATCAAAGAAGAGCTAATACCAATACTCTTCAAACTCTTTCACAAAATAGAATCAGAAAGAACACTGCCAAACTCATTCTATGAGGCCACAGTTACCCTGATTCCTTAACCACACAAAGACTCAACAAAGAAAGAGAACTTCAGACCAATCTCCCTCATGAACATAGATGCAAACCGAAACTAAGAACACATCAAAAGTATCATACACCTTGATCAAATAGACTTCATCCCAGGAATGCAGGGATGGTTTAACATACAAAAATCCATCAAAGTAATTCATCACATAAACAAGATGAAAGAAAAAAACCACATTATTATCTCACTAGATGCGGAAAAACATTTGACAAAATGCACACCCCTTTATACTAAAAGTTCTCATGAGAATGGGCATACAAGGACCATATCTGGAAATAATAAAGGCAATATACAACAAGCCAGTAGCCAATATCAAAGAAAATGGAGAGAAACTTGAAGCATTTCCTCTAAACACAGGGATAAGACAAGGATGCCCACTTTCTCCATATCTCTTCAATACAGTACTTGAAATTCTTGCTAGAGCAATAAGACAACTAAAGGAGATCAAGGGAATACAAATTGGAAATGAAGAAGTCAAATTATCCCTATTTGTAGATGATATGATAGTGTACATAAGCGACCCCAAAAATTCCACCAGAGAATTCTTACAGCTGATAAACACCTTCAGCAAAGTGGCTGGATACAAAATTAATTCAAAAAAAATCAAAAGCCCTTCTTTATACAACAAATAAATGGGCTGAGAAAGAAATCATGGAAACAACTCCCTTCACAATAGCCACAAACAATATAAAATACCTGGGGGTAACTCTAACCAAGCAAGTAAAGGACCTGCACAACAAGAACTTCAAGCCCATGAAGAAAAAAATTGAAGAGGCCATCAGAAGATGGAAAGATCTCCCATGATCATGGATAGGTAGGATCAACATAATATAAATGGCCATGCTACCAGAAGCAATATACAGATTCAATGCAATTCCTATCAAAAAACCAACACAATTCTTTATATACCTGGAAAAAGCTATTCTCAATTTCATATGGAACAACAAACCCCAGAATAACTAAATCAATCATGTACAAAAAAAAATATGGAGGTATCACCATCCCAGATTTCAAGCTGTACTACAGAGTAATAGTAATAAAAACAGCATGGTAATTGTATACAGACAGACCAGTGGACGAATGGAATCCAACTGAAGACTCAGAAATGAACCCACACACCTATGGTCACCTAATTTTTGACAAAGAAGCCAAAACTACACAATGGAAAAAGGACAGCATCTTCAACAAATGGTGCTGGTCCAACTGGATGTTCACTTTTAAAAGAATGAAATTAGACCCATGCTTATCACCTGTACAAAACTTATGTCCAAGTGGATCAAAGACTTTAACATAAGCCCAGTCACACTAAATCTACTAGAAGAAAAAGTGGGAAAAACCCTCGAAATCATTGGCACAGGTGACAATTTCCTGAACAGAACACCAACAGCTCAGGACCTAAGACCAACAATCAATAAATGGGACCTCGTGAAACTGAAAAGCTTCTGTAAGGCAAAGACACTGTCATTCAAATAAAACAGCAGCCTACAGATTCGGAAAAAATCTTTACCAACCCCAGATCTGACAAAGGGCTAATATCCAAAATTTACAAAGAACTCAAGAAATTAAATTCCAAGAAACCAAATAATCCATTTAAAAAATGGGGAAAGAGCTAAACAGAGAATTCACAAAGTAGGAATTCCTAAAGGCCGAGAGACACTTGAAGAAATGCTCAGTATCCTTAATCATCAGAGAAATGGAACTCAAGAGGACTCTAAGATTCCATCTCATACCTGTCAGTATGGCTAGGATCAAAAGCTCAAATGGTGTACCTTAGTTTTTAATCCATTCTTCACTTGAGGGATATCAGGGTTGTTTTCAGTTTCTAGCTATTACAAATAAGACTGCTATGAACATAGATGAGGAAACTTCCTTGTGATTTGGTGAGGATCATTTGGATGTATACCCAGAAGTGGTATGGCTGGGTCCCGATGGAGAGCTAGTCCAAGTTTTCTAAGATATCGCCATACTGACTTCCTTAGTGGTTGCACAAGCCTGCACTCCCACCAGCAATGGAGGTGGGTTCCCCTTTCTCCACAGTCTCACCAGCATGTGCTGTCATTTGAGCTTTTGATCTTAGCCATTCTGACAGGTGTGAGATGGAATCTCAGAGTTGTCTTGAATTGCATTTTTCTGATGATTAAGGATGCTGAGCATTTCTTCCTGTATCTCTTGGCCTATAGGAATTCCTCCTTTGTGAATTCTCTGTTTAGCTCTTACACAATGGAATACTACTCAGCTATCAGAAACAAGGTAATTATGCAATTTGCAGCCAAATGGATGGAACTAAAGCAGCTCATCCTGAGTGAGCTAACCCAGACTCAGAAGGATGCACATGGCATCTATTCACTTATAATCAGATTTTAGCTATATGGTTCAGGATATCTATACTACAACCAATGCGTCAAAGGGAACATGGAGATTGACATTTTTGTTGTTGTTTTTGTTTGTTCGTTTGTTCTCTCTCCCTGTCATTGAGACACTTTTCCCTAGTGGTACTGTCTTGTAGGCCTCCAGTGTATGAGGAGTGTCTTGGCCCTCATATGACTCCTGAACTGGGGCATGAGAATGTTATGTAGGGACATTCCACTCCAGAGGAGTGGGATGGAAGGGTTAGGGGATAGAGGGTGGGAGAGCAGGACTGGGAAGGGTGGAAATAGAACACTATGATGGAGATGTATCCTGAAGCAATAAATAAATAAATTTTAAAAATTCAAATGACAGCACATGCTGGTGAGGGTGTGGAGAAAGGGGAACCATCCTCCATTGCTGGTGGGAGTATAGGCTTGTGCAACCACTATGGAGGTCAGTCTGGCGATATCTTAGAAAACTTGGAATAGCTCTCCCGTGAGACTCAGCCATACCATTACTGGATATACATCCAAATGATTCCTCATAGAACCCCAAGGAAGTTTCCTCATCTATGTTCATAGCAGCCTTATTTGTAATAGCTAGAAACTGGAAACAAACAGATGTCCCTCAACTGAAAAATGGATTAAAAAACTATGGTACATCTACACAATGCAATACTGCTCAGCTATCAGAAACAAGGAAATTATGCAATTTGAAGCCAAATGGATGGAACTAGAGAAGCTCATCCTGAGTGAGCTAACCCAGACTCAGAAGGATGCACATAGCATCTATTCACTTATAGTCGGACTTTAGCTATATAGTACAGGATATCTATACTACAACCAACACACCACAAGGAACATGGACATAGAATTTTTGTTTGTTTGTTTGTTTTCTCTCCCTGTCATTGAGACACTTTTCCCTGGTGGTACTGCCTTGTAGGGCTCCAGTGTATGAGGAGGCTCTTGGCCCTCATGTGACTGCTGAACTGCAGTGGGGGAATGTTAACTAGGGACACTCCACTTCAGATGAGTGGGATCGAAGGGTTAGGGGGGTAGAGGGTTGGAAGACACTATGATGGAGATGTAACCTGAAGCAATAAATAAGCAAAAAAAAAAAAAAAAAAAAAAAAGAAATAGGTAACTAGTGAGAGGGTCTGGTGGATTCCTGGCTAGTTGTTGTTCTAGCACAATCTCTTTGCTTGACTACTGCCAGGGCATTGGTAGCTGCTTGAAATTCCCTTCAGCATGGCTACTAGTAGGTTTCATAACTTTGCTTCTTCTGCCATGATGAATGGTTATGCTGGGCTGGACCCTCTCAAGTAGTGAATCAAAATGAGTCTTTTTCTCTTAAGTTATTTCTTATCAATTATTTGGTCACATTGGTGAGAAGACTGATTAATGAAGAAAATTGATACTGGGATAGGGGTCTTTCTGTGATGAATCGGACTGTGCAGTTCATAAGCTTTTAGAGCTGGTTTGTGGGAAATATGTGAAGTAGAAGAGTTTGGAAATAAAGGCCACAGAAGCTTTGGTATTCTATAAGAACTTCATGCTCTATTCTTACTAGAATTCCAGAAGATATATGTACAGTGAATGCTAGGCTCATGAGGATTCATAAGTGAACAAGGACATTACTAAGTATGTGAATAGAAGTTGCTCATAATATTATGGAAAATAATCTGGTTCTGCTAGTGTGATCAATGACATTAGCCATTCAATATGCTGAAATATTCTGATTTGGTACCACTGTCTATAGATTATCACAGTAATAGATGTCTCTGTTTCCATCTCTCTCTCTGTATGTAAGTATGAATATATATGTAGTATACATTATATATGTAATATATGTTACATAGTATATTACATATATTATATACATACATTATATTATATTATAATAATTATTTCTAGCTCCATACTTTTGTGTCTTTAGTATTAATATAAAATGTACACCAAAGATTTTGGACTCTATTATTTCCCTTATTTTTGACAAACATAGATAATGTGTTAGACTACTAAAGTGTTACAATTAATTCCTACTGGTTTATAACAACCACAGTGTTTCATTGACAATTTATATACTAATGTTCTTGTTCCTTTAATTTGTGCCTTAGAATTTTAACAGACTTTGAAAAACACAAATTCCTATAGTATCTTCCTTGGCATTGACTACAATGTATTTTGAAGAAAAAAATCTGCCCTGAGTTATTGATATTTTTATTCATAAAACATATTTAATATTATTGATTCATAAGTCACTAAGTTGAGATAAAAAGGGCTTCTTTAAGGCATCCAATGTGTATTGATTTGAAACCTCCTCTTTCATCTAGAATTCAGTCTGCACAGGCCTCACTTAATAGCAGTTATTGGAACTAACACTGAATTCTAGACTTGATGTAAAGACACACTAACAAATTTATATTTGTATATCATGCAATAGAGAAAATTTTAAAATAAAAAAGTTTCTACTTAAATTAAGAACTGAAACAGTTGACTTTTGTGAAGCCATATGGCTGCCTGCTCAGACCAGCCTCTTGGCAGAGCTTACAAATTGTGGAAATTTCTAAGGGTAATGTATTAGCCAACAGACTTCAAAAGCTGCTATTAGAATGGATGCCCAACACAGAAGGCCCATTTTGAAAACATTAGAACTCCTTTTTTGATCTTTAAAAATACACTGCACAAAACCAAATGGACAAAGAGATCATAAAAGGGAATAAAAGGCATTTAACAAGACAGTGAGAGTTACCCGAAGATACTTTTCTATACCAATATTCCTTTTAACTTGGTTAGTGTTGAATCATCAATATAATCACCCAAATAAAAGAAAGATTTTGTCAGAATCCTACTGTGGCAATCAAAGGGATATAATTTCAAATATATGAGGCCCTATAGAGTCGTGATTATTTATAGGACATTGGCTATGTAACAGTGGAGTCTGAATAACTTAACTTGAAAAAAATACATTTTGATTTCATGGAACAAATGCTTATGGTAAAGCAATGAGTGTATAGTTTTGTGTGTTGTATAGAAAGCTTATCATCTGCTTCTATTCAGAGGGTGGTATTCAGTATACCATCTTCTTTAGTATAAAATGTCCACTCTGGAACTTTAGAATATATAAAAAAATTCAAAAATATCCATTGATTTCTACTATTGTTCTGGGGATACACAAATTTAAGAGAATCTTAAGCTTTTTTTTTTTTTACTAGAAATATCAGATTACAGTTGAAATTTCATCAAACTATGTAATCAACAAGTATTCCCTTTGTCGCATTTAGGATGACACATCTATTTACATTTACTTTAATCATTATAAGAGCTTAGCATTTTGCATATGAATTATATAATATTTTAATATATCTGGGAAACAAAAATGTATTCACAAATAGCATTACAATTGGATTATCATACATAAGCTTTTGTGTACTTGTATAGTAAAGGCTTGCATGTGTGCTTATAACTAAATCTTGAAAATGTAAACTAATGATGTAAAGATCCTTACAATTGGAATTTACTCCAACAAAAGTAGAAACAATATCGTTACCTTAAATAGATTCATAATAAAAAGTGAATGAACACTTTTATTATTTAAAAATTTTAGTATGTAACATCTTATCTTCCGTTTAGCATCAAATTTACAAATGAAGTACCAATAAGGATAATGAGCAATTTAAAATCATTCACAGCCCCCTTCCTCCTCCCATCCTGCTCCCTAAATGCAGGTCAGGAAATAACATTTACATATCCTACTAGCTAGACATTGTCAACTTTAAATAACAATTAAGAACAAAAGGAGTAGAGTGAAGTATAGAGCAATCAATTAATAAGTTTAATAAGTTAATTAAATAAAATAATTAACATATGTCACTAATTTTTTTCTCAATATTCTGAGAACATTGCAGAGTAACATGCAGAAGTATGAAACTATACCAATACAAGCCAGAACTGCCCATAAATTAGCATCTTACAGGTAAGAGAAGAAACTCTTGCATGGGTACTCCTTTGAGAAAACACACTTAATGCCTTAGAAGACATGGCTGAGAAGGGTATATCAAAAGCACAGAAAACAAAAGTATGAATACAAAACTGATCTTGTAAGACTAGGTGTCTCTTGAAGGGCAGAAGAGTAATACAATGTGGAAACAACTGGAATTGAGGGAGAAAGTTTCCCAGCTCTTATCTCATTGAGGACTGATATCCAAAACAGAAAAAAAAAAAAAAAAAAAAAAACTGGAAAGCCCCAGTCTAAAGGCTGGAGGAAAGGTAAGCAGTAAAAAGCATACAGTACTCTTGCAGAGGGAATAGTTTGGTTTCTAGCACTCATGTGGGGTGACTTACAACTTCCTGTATGTCCAGCTCCAGGAAGGTTTGATGTCTCTGGTATCTGAGGTCCCCTGAACTCCTGCGCACATGCTCACACACAGCAACACACATTCATATAATTCACACTGATAAGACAGTCTTTGTAAAGGCACCTCAATTTAAATTTCAACTTATTTAGTGAATAGCTATACTGAGTAGTAGTTGTCATCAATACAAAAATAGTTAATTAAAATTAAATTAATAGATAATTAAATTGAAGCATAGAATAACCCATTTGGGGTTTGTGTTTCACAAATTAATAATCGTCTAAATGCTTGCTTTCATTTTAGCATTTTCTTCTCTGTGTCACCCAGTTTGTTTCACCACTATGCTTTAATATCAAACAAAATCATTTTCTATTATGTTTACATATTTACACTTCTCTTTAACAGCTTGAAATTTTCCAATGTTTCAGTTATTCATCTTGAAATTTCTGAAAAATACTAGTTATCCTAAGTAATTGTTGTGAAAGAAAAACTGAGTTTTTTCAAAAACTGAATTTGAATTTCAAATGCACCAGAGTTCATTTCAGAGTATATCTAAACTAAATTACTTAAAATAATGTAAGAAGCTGTTATAAATGGAAGATTACTAAGCAGATGAGAAAACTATAAAAACCCAAGAACTGTTGCAGAGTTAATGAACAACAGTTGAACTTTAACTGAGAATATTTCACAGCCCTTTGCTATTGATATTTGCAGTTTCCTCTACTCCATCTTGAATGCTCGGTAGACTCCTCTACTGAGTTAAATTTCAAGTTCTTCCTTTTGAAATACAGTTTTACTGTTTTCAAATAGGAAGTTGCTTACATTAAATATCTAACTCAGGACTCATGATATTCCTTGTTCTTTTCTTTTTTTTTGGTTTAAAATTCTTTTTTTCTTTATTTTTTATTTTTTCAAGTTACATCTCAATCGCAATCCCCTCCCTACTTCCCCATCCAGTCCCATCTTCTCACCCTCTTCCACCTCAACCCACCCATCCCCTTCCTTTTTTTTTTAAGTTTAAGGTATATCTTTTCCCCCCAACAGCTCCCCTTTCAGTCCAAAAAATGGCTCTTTCTCTTATAATAATAAATACAATACAAAACAACAGAGGTAATTAGGCCATAGTTATGAGTGTTATATGGCTTAGCATACAATCCCAATGTCCAGTCTATATGTATTTGGCACCTGACTTTAACATTCTACTATCTACCCATCTCCATGAGTTTAAAGTTCTATATCCAACTCAACTTTCATCCTAACTTTCATCCCAATTTTAAAAATATCTTCTTAGATCTAGAACACCCTCTTGATTCCTAAAAAACTCAAAATTTAACTATGAGACTCTAGCTATCTATACTTCAACCACCTTAGAGACCTGAGAGTGACAAATATATCTTATTATATAGGAAGTGCAGGATCCGCAGCTTCCAAAACTAAGAAATGACATACCAGTGGCTGCCTAGACAGTTCCCATTTTCTCTCAACAACAATCTTCAGTCGTTTGGCCCCGTTTTTCTGACAGACATTGATTGTAGAGCAGGACACCTGTCAGAATGGCTAAGATCAAAAGCTCAAATGACAGCACTTGCTGGTGAGGGTGTGGAGAAAGGGGAACCCTCCTCCACTGCTGGTGGGAGTGCAGGCTTGTGCAACCACTATGGAGGTCAGTATGGCGATATCATAGAAAACCTGTAATAACTTTGCCTCAGGACCCAGCCATACCACTTCTGGGTATACACCCAAATGACTCCTCATGGAGTCATAAGGAAGTTTACTCATCTATGTTCATAGCAGCCTTATTTGTAATAGCTAGAAACTGAAAACAACCCAGATGTCCCTCAACTGAAGAGTGGATGAAAAAACTGTGGTACATCTACACAATGGAATATTATTCAGCTATCAGGAACAATGAAATTATGCAATTTGCAACCAAATGGGTGGAACTAGAGAAGCTCATCCTGAGTGAGCTAACCCAGACTCAGAAGGATGCTTATGGCATCTATTCACTTATAGTAGGATTTTAGCTATGTAGTAGAGGATATCGATACTACCACCAACACACCAAAGGGAACATGGATATAGACTTTTTATTTTTTATTTTTTTATTTTTATTTTTTTAAATTTTTTATTCTTTTTTATCTGTTTGTTTATTTGTTAGTTCAATTTTAGTTCTCTCTCCCTGGTAATGAGACACTTTTCACTGGTAGTACCGCCTCGTAGACCCCCAGTGTATGAGGAGGCTCTTGGCTCTCATATGACCTCTGAACTGGGGTGAGGGACTGTTATACAGGGACACTCCACTCCAGAGAAGTAGGATGGAAGGGTTAGGGGGTAAAGAAAAAAATGAAATATGAAGTTTCGGCCTTTGCTACTAATTGTCATAAACTGTTTAGGATAATTAAGAAATGCAAACTAATAGTCATGCAAACCTGTCATTGTGTTAGGTACTATGAAAGTCTATTATAGTTATTTTCTAAGCTAATCAGAAATCAAGTTGCTAAAAGACAAGCAACATTTGCTTATCCTAATATAAGAGATAGGTAGGACCTCTTCAAAAACCTCAAGAGATCTTCAGAATATGGCATTCAAAGATGTTTTCTTAACTTTAGATATTTTTGATATCGAGACATGTCAACTCCTGACAGCACCCCCTATTCTACTTCAAGTAGAAGATGAGCATCAAAAAATCTCCAGTGGGAGATGATTGAATTAGTGGCAAGCCGATCTCTTGGCAGGAAAAAACCCTTGCTCCAACTGTAGACCGAATGCAGTCCAAAAAGGACAAAACTTGGAAGCAGGTAAGTAGACAGCCTAGCTCTGCCAAGACAGAGTAGGCAAGTCCTTCACAATTCCTTGTTCTTCTTTTTAAAGTAACCCAGGAATTTATTTGCTATGTGAGCCAGTGCTGAGTCTGTTCTATTATTTTAACTCTTTGTATGCTTGTGCACAGTAGAAATTATGCAATTTAAAGGCACATATGTAGCTCCTTTGAGTTCATTCATTTCACTTGACAAATCATCACCATGGAGAAGAAATGATCACAGATTCCTACCCTGAGCCTTGAAGCAATTTGAAATGGATGGTTTCCAGGAGAAAGAAAAACAGTGAGCATTTCAACCACACTCCAGGGCAGGCCTCATATTCAGGAGGATTTAACCATTACAACTCCAATTCCATGTTGTTTTGTGTCGTGTGTGTGTGTGTGTGTGTGTGTGTGTGTGTGTGTGTGTGTGTGTTTGTGTTGTTTTAAAGAGAGAAGAAATATAGAGCTGGGTGTGTAGGGATTGTAGAGGATCTGGAACAACTTGAGTGAATGAAAAGAATCTAATCACAAAGTATTGTTCATATTGGAGCAATATGTGTGAAGAGAGTGATTTTTACTGTGATATGTCTTTTCCCTATGAAAAAGTTAAAGTGAGTTGTTGAAATGTCAGGGTGTTTGGATTTTATAATAAACAGGAAGGAGGTGGCAGGATTAAAGCAGTGAGTGACCAAATGTTTAACAACATAAATGAAGTTCACATAAGTGTAAAGCTCTCTCATTTTTGAGCTATTAGGTGGGTCTGATGACATGAAAGTTGGCTTTCAAGAGGCCAAAAGCTGAGATACAGGTCAAAATGTTGTCTTTGATATGTTTTGACATTCCTTAACAACTGTGTAATACACCTAAAATATTTCTCTAAATATCATCAAATGAGTCAGAGTTCTAGTTACTAAGCAGCAATGGTATAACTCCAATAATCCCTTGTGGTTGACTTTAGGCTTGGTTAGGATGGTCATTCTAGCAACAGTCTTTTCTGTTCCTTGAAATCATAGGTTCATTGATTTGTTTCACTATATTCCTTGAAGAAAAATATCACCGACTCTGAACTGTAAAATTTTCATAGAGTACTTCATGGCAAAGAAAGTAACATTTCTAAATGAATGAAATAACTCAAATGCCTTGCAGGTGACTTTCACAAATAAAATCTTTGTAATTTTAAGATTTTTCCTTCTAATCGCTCATACTTAAATTCCTATATTAAACACATTGACTCTACACAACAAAAGACACTGATCCAGGGAATTCTTCTGTGTGGGTCTGATTGGTATCTTTCCGGACGAGATAGCAAAGAACTTATTACATGCTTAGATCTTGTGTCTGCACCTCACATTCTGTTTTTGGATTTGCCTCCTTTAATGAAGTATTGCATCTAGCATCATGTTTTGCTGTCTGGGGCTTATGAAATATCTAATCTAGGAGAACTATAATATTGAATCCAACCCAAAATACATTTTGTGATTAAAAAAAAAAAGGTGATGCAATAACTACATATCTATAGATGTCACTGCCATTTTTATATGTCCCAATATAAGGTATTATCTATAAGGTAATGGGAGGATCTGTGAAGAAGTTAAATATGGTATCAAAATAATAACTCACAGACTGGGATATAACCACCATTGTTGGACCCTGATGTTAAGGTCAGTCTGGCATTGCTGAGCTTATGTGGTCAGAACTGAGTACTAATTGACTGACCCCCTTTTCTCATAGAGGTTCTCTCTTCTGCCTGATCTGGGGAATTCCAAACCACATACCCTCTATCTGAGGGTGGTCACAAAACTCTCAGGGAAACTGCAGGCCCAACCCTTTCTCCCATTAAGAAACCTGCCAAGGGAGTACCTGGGATTCTGGGAATATCCTCCCCATCAGAATCAGATCTCTTGGTGGCTTGCCTTTCAGCCAATGACCTTTTGTCTATGCCTCTATCCATACCTAGAGTTCTTCCCCCATGCCCACCCACTGCCCATGGGATAATTAGGAATTGTGTTCCCTTTGTTATGATAGGATTGTGCTACTACATGTAAATGAAGTATCCCTGGCACTTGTCTTAGCACCAGCAAATCAAACACATTCACCTCCAACCACCCCCCCCCCCCCCCCCACCCCCGCCAAAGGTTTATAATGCCTCTGTTCATGAAATAAACTCTTTCCTTCCTTCCACCATGACCATCTGAAACTCAGCAGTGTATTTTGGACATGGGGAGGAATGGCTTTCCCCTCTTGAAGAACTCTCATCACTGGATACACCCGCATAGCTAGGCTTGCTTGGGGCACAGGCTCTTGTTTCACTGTTGCTATTGCCACTGCCATCTACCCAGGTCTTCTAATGCCCACAGCTGGGGCTCATCTCTCAGCACCTGGATCTTGCCACCAATGATGCCTAGCCAGGCTTGCAGTTTGATCACTGCTGCCAGTCATCTCAGTTGCTGCCTCTGAATCTCTTGCTTCATACTACTCACAATGGTACTCATCTGCCACAGTGACTGGTTGCTGGCTCTTCCTGAAACAGCTGCCAGATGTGCCTGAACCAAGTCAAACCCATGAAGCCACTTGGCTCAGACCAGGATATCTGAGTTCCTTGAAGCTGCACAGGCCAGCATTGGCAGCTTAGCTAACAGAGATCTAACATTTTGCTGCATGACAGAGAGGATTACGTTTAACTTGCTTAGCTAAAAGAGTTGTAACATTTGACAGTGGTGTATAAAATTCTTTCTCCTGTCTTTCTAGGGTATCCTATGGCATTGGATGGATCCTGTCCCATGTTTCACAAGACGCTGAGTTAACAATTTGAATCAGTATCAGAGCTGGATGCTATGAAGATTCCTAAGTATCTCAGAAGTAGCTGTAATAAAGAGTCATAAATTTGTGGGTTGTAAGGAAGAGCTTCATACGGAAGCTTTTGGGTTCAAGACTACGTTGCTCTCACTGGTTTCTCATTTTGGTGGCCATTTCTGTGCCTCCTGGTGGACTCTTTCTCTTCAAATTACCCTGAGAGTTTGCTATTGAGGTAACATTGTGATCCATGAAGTGTGGACTGCTCCTGCTTTTCTTAGGTAATGTCCGCTGTGCACATTCTTACACTATGAATATCCCATCTTCTTTGTTCTCCTGCTGGGTTGTCAGTCCTCAAATGCACTGTGTAACTTCACAACACACCCTATTAGGGCAAGCATGGATTTACTGGACAGCAGATTTATGCTCCTCCATCCCCTCATCTTCTTTTTTTTTTTTTTATAAATACTTTATTTTTCTTTCTTCAAGTTACATCTCAGTCACAAACCCCTCCCTATCCTGCCCTTCCACCCTCTTCCCCCCAGAAGTTTCCCCTTTCAGTCCAACAGATGGTTTCTTCTCTTATAACAGTAAGTATTATACAAAACAACAGATATAAATATGCCACATTTATGAGAGTTAAATGGCCCAGTATACCTTCCCAATGTCCAGTTTATACATATTTGGCCCCTGAATTTAACATTCTATTATCTAACCATCACCATGAGTTTAAAGATCTATATCTGACTCAACATTCATGTTAACTTGCAACACACTTTTAAGAGTATCTTCTTAGATCTATAACACCCTCTTGATTCCTAAACAACTCAAAATTTAACTATGAGACTCTAGCTGTCTATTCTTCAACCACCTCAGAGATCTGAGAGGGATAAATATATCTGCTTATGTAGGAAGTGCAGGGCCTGCAGCTTCCAAAACTAAGAAAGGACATACTAATGACTGCCTGGACATTTCCCATTTTATCTCCATACATTCCTGCATCAGTCTTCAGCCTTTGGGTCCTGTTTCTCTGACAGACATTTGTGGTAGAGCAGGGATTATGAAGGACTTACCTACCCTGTCTTGGCAGAGTTAGGCTGTCGACTTCCCTGCTACCAAGTTTTGTCCTTTTTGGACAGCAGTCTGTCTGCAGTTGGTGCAAGGGTTTTTTTTTTTTCATGCCAGGAGATAGGCTTGCCACTAATTCAACCATCATACAGTGGAGGTTCTTCAATGCTTATCTTCTACTTGGAGTAGAATAGCGGGTGCTGTCAGGTGCTGATATGTCTCGATATAAAAAAAAACAAAAAAAAAGAAAAAGAAGAAAAGAAAATCTTAATTTAAGATAATATCTTTGAATGCCATATTCTGCAGATCTCTTGAGGTGTTTGAAGATGCCCTATCTATTTCTTGTATTTATATAAGCAAATGTTGCTTGTCTCTTAGCAACTTGATTACTGGGTAGTTTAGAGAATATCTGTGATAGACTGTCATAGTAGCTAACAAAGTGACATGTTTGCATGACTAGGAGTTCGTTTTACTGAACTATCCTAGACCGTTTTAGACGGTTGGTATCAAGAGGCCAGAGCTTCACATTTTATTTTTAAGTATCTCTAGGTATGATACCATTAGGAAGCGTTACCTTTAATTTTGTATCAATATACAAAGATCTATTCAGTTGTGGTTAAATATACTCTTAATTATGTATCAATATACAAAGATCAATGCCTATACAACCCAATACAATCTTAATATTACGCCCATATACAAAAGTCAATACCATTGTGGCCAACTGTAATCTTAATTTTGTATCAATATACAAAGATCACTACCGATGTAATCCAATACAATCTTATTTTTGCACAATAAACAATGATCAATACCACTTTAGCCTAATAAACTACTAATTTTGTATCAATATACAAAGGTATAAGGGCATATTGAATAATCTGCTCCTTCTTCTTGGACCTTCCTGTGCTATGTCTATATCTCATTTTTCTCAATCCTATGCACTCCTACATAGGAGAGGAAGAAGGATACAGAAAAGGAAAAGTAGGAAGTCCCTAGGGCTAACCTCCAAAACCCATTAAACAGGACCATTTATCAGCTTGTAATCTCTTCCCTTAAATATCGGAGTTTTCAGTTATCCTTCAAATAACCAAAAAGAAGGGCGGAGAAACACCTTCCCCACCCTCTGGGCATGGGACGTCGCTCTCTTAAAGTGACTTCCTGCTGATTTGGGTCGTAGTAGACCTGTTTGGGGCCCGAACTCAAATGGAGAAAATGGTTAAAAATGTTAGTACAACAAAATCATAGAGGAAAACTTCCCAAACCTGAAAAAAAGAGATGCCAATAAAAATCCAAGAGGCTTACAGAACACCAAACAAATTAGATCAGAAAAGAAACTCCTCTCACCACATAATAATTGAAACACCAAATGTACAGAACAAAGAAAGAATATTAAAAGCTGTAAGAGAAAAAGTTCAAGTCACATACAATGGCAGACCCATCAGAATTACACCTGACTTCTCCTCAGAAACTTTAAAAGCTAGAAGGGCCTGGTCAGATATACTACAAGTCCTGAGAGATCATAGGTGCCCAGTCAGACTACTTTACCCAGCAAAACTCTCTATCAACATAGATGGAGAAAACAAGATATTCCATGAAAAAATCAAATTTAAACAATATCTACACACAAACCCAGCCCTACAGAAAATCCTAGAAGGAAAATCCCAACCCAGAGAAGAAAACTCCACCCAAGAAAACAAAGGGAATAGAAAACCCCTCAGCAACTAAACCAAAAGAGGCACAGGACGACCACCAAACCAAACTAATGGGAAATAACAACCCCAGGTCACTAATATCCATCAACATCAATGGACTCAACTCCCCAATAAAAAGACATAGGTTTACAGAGTGGATCCGCAAGCAAGACCCTTCCTTATGCTGTATACAAGAGACACATCTAACTACGAAAGATAGACACTGCCTCAGAGTAAAGGGCTGGGAAAAGGTTTTCCAAGCAAATGGACCCAGGAAGCAAGCTGAGTAGCCATCCTAATATCAAACAAAACAGACTTCCAACTGAAGTTAATGAAGAAAGACAAAGAAGGGCACTATATACTCATTAAAAGGAATATTCATCAAGAGGAAATCTCAATACTGAACATCTATGCCCCAAATACAAAGGCACCTACTTTCATAAAAGAAACACTTCTAAAACTTAAAGCACACGTCGATCACAACGCATTAGAAGTGGGAGACTTCATCTTCTTTTATATCACATCACTACCTAATACTGGCCCACAGAATCATAACATGCAATAAAAACTTTATGTAAAACCTTTAAAAAATGATTCCAAGGGAGCCAATTACCACAAAACTCAAGGCATAATGTGGGCATGTTTGCTAAAGTGCATTAATGTTCCATGAGGGATGATGCAGAGCTGCCCATTGTGTGAGCTTCCATCTTTTTAGGCATAAGTCATTATGCTTGTCAAAGATCCCATAGATCTTTGGCTCATATTGCCCATAATTTCTGCTAACCTTTATAGTGACCAGCCTCTAGAGACCCTCAACTTTCACGCCAGCATCATCATGCTCATAAAATGTAGTTGAAGCTGCTCATTGCATATACAACTTGCTCTGAAAATTCAGCTTTCCCTGACACCTGACCACTTGTTTCTCCTCAACTCCTGGCAGCAAGCAAGGAAAACAGCACAGCTGCTGTGTGCCCAGACTTTAAAAACATAACTACTCCACATTTTTTTCTGGAATAATAAATGTCAACATTTCAAAGACTAACTGACATGACTGCTATACCTTTTTCCTAAAGATCTTTAGCTAAGGAAGTAAATCAGAATGAATTTTTTTTATTACATGAAGGTGTTTTGGGGAACATATTTACTTATTTTGGCATATTGCAAAACAAAATGGTTCAGAAAATTTTAATAATATATGAATTTTCCTGTATCTTTCTCATTAATCACCCAAATTAGACATGATCAATGATGACCTCCATATCTTCGTCTCCAATCTAGGTATAATAATCTGTGGAAAACAATAAGGATACTAACCACTACTGTCTATCATATTATTTAGAATGATTCATTAGAAATTTTAGAAACATGAGTTTTCCATGATTACATCTATTCATGTTGACACAGTGTTTGCCATACCTATATTCATTTTAAACCACTGATATATAAAACTGATAAGTATATAAATATTCAGTAATTATGTGTATACTATTTGTGGTAGGTTATATTATTTCAAATATTAATTCATTTATGAATTTTTCACCTTTGCTCCAGTTATTTTTAATTTTAATTTTGATATAATTTAACTTATAGCAATGATGCAGAAACAATATTGGTATAGAAACAATGAAGACACAATATTCCAACTTGGGAATTGCTATTTTATTACACTGTCTATTCTATACTCATACTTTCTCTTGTAAGCTGAAGTTCTTGTTATGGCTGAATAAACTGGTGTAAGTGTGGTCTATGTTAAATACCCAGGTGAGTTTGCAGTGGCATTTTTTATTTCCATTCTTAATATTTTTAGTTTACCTTTCCCAGTTATATGTAATCTTTGTAAAATGCAGTACTTTTAAATTAAGAAAGTTATTTTGAATTTAAACTTTATTGGGAATTTCATATATACTATATTTATGTCATTTGCATTCTTTACTCTCCCTTCTCCAACTCTATGATTCCCCCACCACTCTCTTATAAATTCATGATTACTCCTCCAATAAATATTATTATTATATAATACAATAATGTTATATAATAATAAGTATAAAATAATGTTATATATGTACATGTGCTTAGGGCTGACTACTTAGGATTGTCAAACTCATCAGACTCAGAAGAAAGCTGATTCTTTCTATTTATCAGCTATTGATTGTCTGTAGATCTTCAAATAGGGGCGAGTCTCTGTGAGATTTCTCCCAGATATTCTGCCATGTTAATTGGTGATATCATTATACAGGTCTTGTTTGGACAACCACATTGTGAAGATTTCCTTTATCCGGTTTTCTTTGTATGTATGCATGTGGATATGAATGTATGTGCATATGTCGTCGTGTGTGTGGACACCTGTGAACATGTGCAAAGAATAGTATGTTGATTGTTATAGTTTATCACTCGCTCCATTTTCTTTAAGGCAGGTTCACTTCCTGAAAGCAGGGCTACCATTTTCCTCAATATGATGGAACTCAGTTTTCTCCATGAATTCTCCCATCTCTGGTCTCTTGGAGCTGGGGTTACACCTTTGTGCAGGGTCCCAAGCTTTTTATGTGGGTGACGGGATGTGAACTCCAGTCTGTATAATTGTGTATCAAGCACCTTTAACAACTGGCTAATCTCTCTAGACTCTCATGAGTATTTTTTCCTTAATTTCTTAGTTCCTTAATTCTTTCATTATTTTGTAGCTGATTTCATAAGAAGCGGTTGTTTTAAAGCTTTTTGATAGGAAGACCTATCTTCATATATAAATATGTTACACACACACACACACACACACACACACACACATATGATCACAAGAAGAGTCTAAGGTGTCTACAAGTTCAAATAAATCTTTTCACTTAAACTTAGGTCATTCAACTTGCATACTGATACAGCATATATGCATCTGTAATTACCTTTTAAATTATTTTTCATAGCACTCTGTATATTACTTATAATACTATGACATCTTTGCTGGAATATTGAATCAAACCTAATCTTAATTGTAAATTGCTAACAAGACTGAGAGTTCAGGATCTTTCCAAATGGAGCCTAGAGGGAATTTATTAGTATTCATATCATCACTAGATAGCTGGAGTCAATTAAAGTATATCTTCCATAATCTGTAAGAAGATTAAAATTCATGTTACTTTAAAAATCATTAATAATTCAGAAACATGCTTGAGCTTCGGTATTCTGTGACAACAATTGTTGGTAAATGGTAATTGAATTACAGTTGGAAGATTTATTTTAAGCACCTACTACATGCTAAGCTCTACACTAAATAAGAGGGAGACTAATGAAGTTAAAAACACATAATACTTAAAATAATTCTATTTTTGCTGCTGAAAATTTAATATTTTCTAGCCCCTAAAGACAATGCTCCTGTTTTGTATACAGCATAACTATATGAGTTTGTGAATGCTTTTAGAATCATTTTGTTATATAAGAAATTAGGTATCAATCATCTATCTAGCATTATTATGAGTTTTGGGGTTAAGAGAGATAACAAAACAGACCAAATGTTTGATCTAATGAAGATTTTACTTTGTGAGAAAAAAATAGAGATTTAAAAAAAAAAAAAGAAAATGATGCTGAGGCAATCAGTTCTTCAGTAATCACTGTTCTTCATATTGCTTTGTAGTCAGAGTTAACTAGTTGTCTCTCTGCTAAAAATATGCTATTCTTCATAGGATCAAAGATCAATGACAAATTTAACCTGGGGCAAGGAATTCTCCTGTTAAAATCAGAAGAGTCAGAGAGTGAGTAAATCACATGATGGCTGCTGAAGTCTTCACTCTAACTGCAATATAACTTCTGTTTGTACTTTATAGTCAAAGACAGATGGTCAAGAATAATGTAAATGGTACAGGTAACAAAATTCCTCCCATTTCCACCCTGGAAATGATTTCAGGACAGGGAGGGTTTAACATTTATGTATCATGTGTAAGAAGAACCTTTGTGACTATGAAAAATAACTTGCAAAAGGAAGGCATGTAATAATCCCCATACAAAAATTAGTGCACACAGAAAAGTTTTATCCTGGAAGAAATGTTCTAGAAGTTGATGATGAATGTAACACAAACAATAACTATGATTGATCCCACAGGACTGCTACTTAAAATCATTATCATGACATATTTAGGCAATGTAATGTATATTTTATAATCATTTGTGTTTCATAATAGATATGAAATGTTTCACCATGGCAAAATAAATGAAAATAAAAAATAACACAGCAAGATAAAAAGTGAAGATTTCAAATGGCTAAAAAAGACTAAAGGGAGAAGATAGGAGGTGATGTGCTCAGAATTCTTTTTTGGGGAGTGTGTGTGGCAAGTTTTGTATTATTTTACGTATTCTTCTCTCACATAATACATCTTAAACCAATCATCTCTCTCCACTCCTCTCGTTATCCCTTCCTTTCTCCATCAGATCAACATTGTTCCTCTGGTTCCCTTCAAAAAAGAGCAGACGTCCCAGTGATATCAACCAAACAGAGTATATCAAGATACATTGACACTAGGCATATACAATCATACCAAGGTTTGACAAGACAACCCATTAGGAGGCAAAGAATCCCCAGATTGGGAAAAAGAGTTAGAGAGACTCCTCCTCCCCCTGTTAGGAGTTCCACAAGTACTGAAAACTAAACAGCCATAGCTAGCATGTATGCAGAACACCAAGCATGGATCCTTGCAGGCTCCATGAAGTGATTGCTGTGTCAGTCTTTATAAGCCCTGTGAGCTGCCAGAGGAAGCCTCTATGATGGCGATTGGCTAGGCACTGGCCTGTGAGTATAGAGAAGTATCATTAGGAATCATTTCATTCACTGACTTTTTATTTATTTATTAATTGGTCTGTCATTTTCAGTCTTAGGTTGTATCTTAGGTCTCTGACAAATACTCTTTTTCAACATAATTAGAGACTGAAGATGATGAAGAGTGGAACCACAAGAGATATTTAGCTATTTTGATATGAGCATTAATCATTGTATATGTCTATGAATTTATCATATTATAATAATATAAATATAAATATTGAATATTTTGGGTACAGTTTGGGTAACTAGATTGAAAACAAATTTCCAGCACTCATGTGATTTAATTGTGACTCATTTAAGAAGTTTGAACAAAAATACAGAAATGAAGGGTGTAAAGGTTTTTTTTTTTTTTTAAGCAAAACCATTGTTATAAAGGTTTTTCCTATATCTTCTTCCAGGAGTTTTATAGTTTTAATGTTTATTCTTAAGATTAAACTCATCCACTTTCACATATTATTTTTAGGAGTGTCTTAAAATGTATCTCAGGTTGGGTTGTTACATGATTTGTAGCCTAGGCTGTCTTCAAATCCATTGGAGTCCTCCTGCCTCAGGCTCCATGTGTACCACAATGCTAAATTAAGATCCCTGTTAAATTACTTTTTGGAATAAGGAGAAGTTCAAAAACTTAGTTCTACTTCAGGAAATAAAAATGCTTGATAACATGTACTAAAATTAGTTTCTGTCTTCACAGAAGTTTCTTAGTCATACTAAAAAAATAATCAATAAATGGGACCTTATGAAACTGAAAAACTTCTGTAAGGCAAAAGACACTGTCATTAAAATGGCAACCTACAGATTGGGAAAAGATCTTTACCAACCCCACTTCTCACAGAAGACTAATATCCAAAATTTACAAAAAACTCAAGGAATTAAGTGCCAAGAAATCAAATAATCCAATCAAGAAATGGGGAACAGAGCTAAACAGAAACTTCACAAAGAAGGAATCCCTAATGGCTGAGAGACACTTGAAGAAATGTTCAGCATCCTTATTCATCAGAGAAATGCAACTCAAGATGACTCTGAGGATTCCTTCTCATACCTGTCAGAATAGCTAATATCAGAAACTCAAATGACAGCACATGCTGGTGAGGTTGTGGAGAAAGGGGAAGACTCCTCCCTTGCTGATGGGAGTGAAAGCTTGTACAAACACTATGGAAATCAGTTCTGGTGATATCTCAGAAAACTTGAAGTAATGCTCTACAATCAATGTCTGTCAGAGAAACGTGGTCAAACCACTGAAGATCGATGCTGTAATGTATGGAGAGTAAATGTGAACTGTCCAGGCAGTCACTGGTATGTCATTTCTTAGTTTTGGAAGCTGCAAAAGCTGTACTTCCTATAAAATTAGATATATTTATCCCTCTCAGGTCTCTGAGGTGGTTGAAGAATAGATAGCTAGAGTCTCATAATAAAATTTTGAGTTGTTTAGGAGTCAAGAGAGTGTTATAGATCTAGGAAGATGCTTTTAAATTTGTGTTGCAAGTTAGTATGAATGTTGAGTTAGATATAGAACTTTAAACTCATGGAGATAGATAGTAGAAAGTTAAAGTCAGATGCCAAATACATATGGACTGGACATTGGGAATGTACGCTAAGCCATATAACCCTCATAACTGTGGCCTAATTACCTCTGTTGTTTTGTATTGTATGTATTATTATAAGAGAAAGAGCCATTTGTTGGACTGAAAGGGGGAGCTGTTGGGGGAAATAAGATATAACTTAAACTTTAAAAAGAAATGGAAGAGGATGGGGGGGTTGAGGATGGGAGGGTGGGACTGGAGGGGGTAGTAGAGAGGGGATTACCATTGAGATGTAACTTGAAGAAATAAAAAAAAAAAGACCCAGCCATACCACTTCTGGATATATATCCATATGATTCCTCACTACACCACAAGGACATATCCTCATCTATGTTCATAGACACACAAATAAGGCTATTTGTAATAGCTAGAAATTGGAAGCAACCCAGATGTCCCTCAAATGAAGAATATATTTAAAAACTGTGGTATATCTACACAATGGAATATTACTCAGCCATCAGAAGCAATTAAATCATGTAATTTGAAGCCAAATTGGATGGAACTAGAGAAGCTCATCCTGAGTGAGCTAACCCAGTTTCAGAAGGATGCACATGGCATGTATTCACTTATAATCAGATTTTAGCCATATAGTACAGGATAACTATACTACAGCCAATGCACCAAAGGGAACAGGAACATAGACTTTGTTACCTGTCCATGAGACACTTTGCCCTAGTGGTGCTGCCTTGTATGCCTCAATGTATGAGGAGGCTCTTGGCCCTCATATGACTGTTGAACTTGGGCAGGGTACTGATATGTAGGGAGGATAGGGGTAGAGGGTGGGAGGGCAGGACTGGGAGTTGTGGAAAGAAGGTATTGTGATCGAGATGAAATCCAGAAGTAATAAATAAACATAAAATTTTTAAATGATAAAAAGAGGCTATTTTCTGAACTTTTTATTGACATCTCATCTATCAATCTATATTTGCAGTTTTACCTAAATAAGACTTCATGTTGATTACAGTGTCTATTTATTGCTTTGATATTTGGGCATATATTCATATATAATTATATGTGTGTATATATGTGTACATATATATGTATATATCCATATGTATATATCCATATATCTATATATTTATATACTAGTGCACCTTCACTTTCAGCGCCTTTGTATAAATGCTGTCATGTTCCATAATGTCAGTAAAACATTTCTGAATCTGCAAAGGAAAATGAATTTAGTACAGAAAAAACTATGCACAAATAATTTGCTAATAATTATTGGGATGTTCCTAAGTATTAAATTTATAAAGTTATTTTATTAAAAATGAAGAAAAATTTTATTATACAATTAATTTCTAGAACTTGTCTTATTCTACCCTTGTTATCTTGCTCTTGTTCATTGCATGAAAATGAGTCAGGCACCTGTTTATCTAAATAAATGTTGTTTTGAATTTTACACAACAGGTCTTAATACTGTCATCTACCTTCATGGAAACTACAATTTAAACCTTATTAGGAGTTTGTTAAATTTATTTTAAATAGATGTCATTTCATTAAAATTTAATGGTCATAACATTTAAATATTCATTACCTTTTAAGATACGGGTATTAGATTTGGATTAGTACATTTTAAATTTTTATTTATTTATTCTCTCCTATATTACATCTCAACTGCTATTTTCTCTCCCTATCCTCATTTAGTCCCTCCTTCCCACCTCACCTCTCCCCCAAATCCACCCCTCATTTCCCTTCAGAAATAGGCAGGCCTCCCAGGTTTATCAACTAAACATATCATGGCAGGTTACAGTAAGAGTAGGCAACTCCCTTATATTCAGGCTGGAGGAGGCAACTCAGTAAGAGGAAAAGGTTCCAAGATCAGGCAAAATAGTCAGAGCAGCCTCTATTCTCAAAATTTGGATTTCCTTAAGAAGACCAAGCTACACAATTATAACATATATGCAGTGGGCATAGGTCAGACCTCTGCAGGCTTCATGATTGTTGGTTTGGTTTTAGTGAGCCCCTATGAGACCAGTCCAGTGAATTCTGTGGGTTTCTTGAGGTGTCTTTGACTCCTGTAGTTCCTACAATCCTTTCTCCCTCTCTTCAACAGGATACCCTAATCTCTGTCTGAATTAGTACATGCTAAAAGAACTTATAAAAATGCATTACTTCAAAGATTTGAGGACAGAATTCTTGGAAGGAGTAACAGTATATATCATTATATTCAGAAATAGTCCTCAAATAGTTTTCGGATTTATTAAAAATTCACTTTCAACAGGAGTTTCCTTATCTCTTCTAATAGGAAATCCCATGTGTGAATTAGAACCATCAACTCGGTTGAATACATTTTCATCAAAGCATTATGGGAGTATTCTTATAGATATCTGCCTGGAAGGCAAAAAAAAGAAACACACACAGACATGGGGACACACACACACCCACCCACACACACACACACACACACACACACACACACACACACACACGCATATGTACTTATAAAGTAATATGTATGCATGGGAAGTTAAAGTTTGAACTGACAGTGAAACTGCAATTTAATTATTAATTGTATTTATTAATAAGTATAAACTGCCAGAGTAGGCCAACAGAAAAGTTAGCAGGTGACTGACTGGAGGCCAGCAGGCCTGACCCACCTTAACTGGTGGCCTGACTTGTCCTGGGAAAAAGCTATGGACCAAAGGTGGCCTTCACCATCTGCAACCTAAACTCTATTAACTAATATCTTCATTAACAACTATAAATTGTTATATTGGGCCAGTGGAATAGCCAGAGGCTTGGCAGGAGATAAACAGGCTTGACTTGCCTTTGAAGTCTGTATGCCTGGAGGGATGGCCTGGCAGTGCAGTCTGGTACTGAAACAGGTGGGGTAGCTGCCAGAAACTTATTAATAATTATATACTATTGTATTAGACCAGCAGAATTGCTGTTGACCTGGAGGGACAATTGTCAGGGTTCAGAAAGAGACCTATGGGCCTGGATTGCTTGGACTGGTGGCCTATAAACTGCTGCGGTCATTTCCCCAATAATTAGATACACAAAGACCTTTTAATCTTTGCTTAGCTCTTAGCTGGGCAGATTCTCAACTAGCTAATCTAAATTAACCTGGACCTTTTAATTCCAAACTGCCATGTGGTCTGTTGTTATCTTCCAGACCCTCAAACATGTCAGTCTGCTTCCCTGTCTTCTAGCAGAAAGAGAGATTCCTCTGTGTAAAATGCAGGGTTCCTGTTGCCATCTCAGTAAGTCTCACTTTTCTATACTCTTTCTGCCCAGCTAAGTGACTATCAGCAACTTTTATTAAACAATCAAAAGAATGCAGATCTAAGCATTGAAATAAGCCTGTCAGAAGCAATGTATTAGACCTTCCTCCAACATGACAGCATTGCTGAAATCCTAAAATAATAAAACTAACTTGAAGATTTATGTGGGAGAAGTAGGACTATGAGAAACTGGCCTGGAAAAAGAGTGTGGTGGTGGCATGTCCAAACTTGGAACTCTCATTCTGAGATTGGCAGGTGTTGCCGATCTTTTAAATTATTATTTATCACTTATTTATTTATTACTAAATTCAACTTATAACAAACACCAATGCCGGGCAGTGGTGGCACACGCCTTTAATCCCAGCACTTGGGAGGCAGAGGCAGGCGGATCTTTGCGAGTTCGAGGCCAGCCTGGTCTACAAATTGAGTCCAGGACAGCCAGGGCTACACAGAGAAACCCTGTCTCGAAAAACCAAAAAAAAAAAAA
>CAJQZJ010031962.1:5489113-5517753 GCA_907164525.1 Lophiomys imhausi | reverse complement strand
CCTGTCTCGAAAAACCAAAAAAAAAAAAAAAAAAAAAAAACCACCAACAATTTCTTATCTATTAATCCTATAAATTCCTACAACCCCTTTAACCTATCCACTAAACCTATTGATAATTATAACAACTACTTTCATAATCTTTTAGAATGATACAGTCTCTGGGGCAGGTCCTCAGTTATCAGGAACACAGTCTTTGTTGTAGATTCTTTAACACACTTAGCAGTCCTTTTTCTGGATCTCTCAGATGCAGGTTTGTCAGGGTAAGTTGGTTATTGCAGTCTCACCTTAAATAAGGCTTCATGCTTTCTTCTCTGTGGGAGACCCCAACCATCTGCAGGCCAACTTACTTCTTTTGAATCAGGAACTCAGCTGCTCTGCCTCAGTCCTCAAATCCAAGCACAGTTTCCCCTAGGCCACTGATCGGACAGATCAAACCCCTCCAGGCAAAAGCTGAGCCACAGGGTCCAGTCCTTGGCCTTTTGGTGTCTTGCTCAGGCTTTCTTTGGTCACTGGCTTCTTTCTGCTTCAGGGTGAGAGCTGGCCATCAATGGCCAGCCCTTTTTTCAGCAGGACTCTTGGAGCTCTCTAACATCAGGGGCCTCTTCTTCTTCTGGGCTCCATGCACTGTCCTTAAACAGGAGGAACTCTGTTTCAGCTTAATTTGGGCTCCGCCCACTTAGCAGCTGAAAAAAATGTCAGGCCAGATACTTTGTTTCTTCAAGTCCATTAAGTCTTTCCTGTTTTCCTGACGTCAACCTTGTTTTTCAGTCTATTGAGTCTTTCCTGTTTTTGCTGACTTCATGCTGATAATGCTCTTCAGGCCCCGAATTAAGAGACAGTATCAGAAACTCCTATATATTTTCTAAATCTAATTTATCTATCCGCCTACAGGCAGGAATAGGACCACTCCCCCATTTCCCCAGGGCTGTGTCTAGAATAGAATCTAATTGCAATATAAATAAATCATAAAAAAGGAATCAGTAACTACACAGGGTAGCCATGTGGCACAAAGGAGCTTTATACTATACTTAATACATGCTCTTCATAATTTAGCAATGTTAGCTATTGGCTTCTGTTGCCCTTTATCAATATTAAGCTTTTCATAACTCACAGAAGTATGCATATTTACCTGTAATGTTTGTGATCCTCATATATATTATGTACATATATATGATTCTCAGAAATATGCACTAGACACATACACATATATATGTATACACACACACACACAAACACACACACACACACACACACACACACACAGAATATCTACGATATTCATTTAGTAGAAAAGCTGAAGGTTTTTTTTTCTTACCAAGTATGTGTAACCTTATTGTACATTCCTTGGTACTGTGAATACAGCAGCAATAAACATGGATGTGAGAATATCTTTGTGGTAAGGTGTGGAGTCACCTGGGATTTGGGGATATATGGGTCATATGGTACTTCTATTTCTTTTTCTTTTTCTTTTTTTTTTTTTTTTTTTACAAATCTCTAAATTGGTTTCCATTATGGCTGTATTCATTTGCACTCCCACAATCAGTAAATAAGGGTTTCTATCTGCCTACATCCTCTTCAACATTATTTGTCATCTGATGGCCTCGATGACAGACATTCTGATTAAGGTAAGGAGGTGTCTCAAACTTATTTTAATTTGCACTTTGCTCAATGAATAGATATTTTGAACACTTTTGAAAAATATTTATTGGCCATTTGTGCTTTTCATTTTGAAAACTTGACTGTCAATTTAATTACCAATTAGTTTCTTTCTTTCTTTCTTTTTTTCTTTCTTTCCTTCCTTCCTTTTTTCTTTCTTTGTTTCTTTCCTTCTCTCATATTTGAGGTTCTTTGTAAACCCTCTATATTACACCTCTGTTTGAAGGGTGTGGTGGTTTGAATGAGAATGACCCACATAGACTCATATATTTGAATACCTGGTTTACTGTTAGTGGAATTCCTTAGGGGCAGGAATAGAAGGTGTGACCTTGGATCAAGTGAGTCACTAAGGGTAGGCTTTCAGGTTTCAAAAGTCCATGCCATGTCTAGTTATCTCTCTCTGTCCTCTGCATTTGGATTAAGAGGTGGGCTTTCTGTTATTGCTCTAGAAGAATAACCTGTCTGCCTGTTATCATATTCACTGACATGGTGATCATAGATCCTAACGCTATGTAACTGTGAGCCATGAATTAATTATTTTTAATATGTTGCCTTGGTCATGATGTCTTATCATATCTATACAAAAGGGATTAAGACAAAAAGTATCTGAAATGTTTTCTAGTATTCTGTTGGCCCTGCTCAAGTTTCATGTTAACAGAAACTTATGTTTCTCATACTACCACCGGTTGGTTCTTGTGACTAGTTTCTCTGATGCTGGATTTTTGTTCAGGAAGTTCTTAGCCCAATAACCGGAAGAACAGTCTCTATTTTCCCACATGTGCTATTGCTTGGAGGCTGAGAAAGTTTATTTTATTTTCATAATGCCACTTACTATTAGTTAAATAGGAAGTTGACATGTACTATTAGTGAAATAGGAAGTTTCTGAGGACATTTGCTGTATTTATTTACTTAGAAAAGTGATTTAAAAATTGTTTTGTAGAGGCAAAGTTCTGTGACTTGAAATATTCCCCCATTCTTTTAAATAAACTGTACAAAATACTCTTTTTATAGTTTTCTTTAATATATAGATTACATATATTCGTTTGGCTTTAAATAAAAATAATAAAAACTCTTAAGATAAGAAGCCTGTTCTTAATTGATCCAAGGAGAAGAAGCCCTTTTGAGTAATAATTAAGTTATACTAACAGGTTTCAATGATGTATTCACAGCATCACAGCTTTAAGAATACTTACAATAGTTAAAATTACAAGTAACTTTTCAGTGATTTGGTGGATAAATAAAAAAGCAAAATTAACAAAAATATATTAAAGAAGTAGCAAAAATAAAATACATAACTCTTGAAAAACTGAAAAAGAATGTTTATTGTGAGAGAAAAAATGAAATACTGAGATAGAGAAAAAGAACATCATAGGATTTCTGTGATTACTGCAATACGATAAAGAGCATTGTCATCTGCAGGTGGGAGAACACATGGAACACTGTGAAAGGAAGCTTAACTTCTGGAAGAATAATGACCATGTCACTAGAAATCAAGGAATTTCAATTAATAAATGAAGCATTGTGCAATTTTGTTTTCCTTCAGGATACGATATGTGAATTTAATTTATAAGTACTCACCTAACATTAAAACCCATGTATTTGGTGACAGGTTAATGAAATTTGGTCATAATAATTCTCAGTGTCAAAATCTTCAACTTGTATTTACTGGCTTCTGTCAGGGACTCACATTGTGCTTTGAGGAAGTTATATATCTTAATACTAAAGTTAAGCTAGAAGCATGACAAACTATATCTCTAACTCAGCTTTTGTATATCTATATTGCTCATGGAGAAGGTTTAAAATCTTGTGAGATTTAAGAGTACAGTTGTAGTTTTGATGTCTCATTTAATAAGATAATATCAAGGATATCTAAACTGATTTTTTAAAAAGAAAAATGTGAAAGCATAGAATTTCCCTAATGAATAGAAATATTCTTCAAAAAGCCTTCCCAGCTGATGGCTATTTTGATGAAATGTTAAGAGAAAGGTAAGAAAAAAGTAGAAAGATGAGTTTTTAAAAGCCATGTAGCACATCAACAATAATATATTAGAAAAAAAATTGAAAGTGCTTATAAAATGGAATCATCATCTAAGCGTAAAAGGAGGGAGAGCTAATGGTGCTTGCAGTAATGTAGTGCCCAAACTTAGATCCTCCTACAAAGCAGAAGTTTTGACAATGACATCTAGACAGTCTCAGGATCTGTCACCCATGTACTCTGAAGACAGATTCTCTCAGTCTCAGAAAGAATTACCCAATGAATTATTAAGCCCAAAAGTATAAGAACACTGCATGATTACATTGCTGAATCATTTATGTAAACTTCTAGCACTTGGTCAGAATTCTTACCTAAAGACATTTATTTTAGAAATAATTCATAAAATTAAGATTTTTACCACCAAACCATACTTAATAAGATATCTCGATCTTCTTCAATTTAGAGCAGGGAAGCAGTGAAAAAAGAATATGTGTTTATTGATGTATACTATCATTAACCAAATCTTGTACCATATGACCTTTGGTAGAGTTTGAAACTAAACATTTCTCTCATGACATTCACTGCCTTATGTTCCTTTAAGAAGACATTCTCATTGACATTCAAGGGAAGCAATTTTTTGTGGTTGTGTTGTTGCTTGTTTTTGTTTGTTTGTTTGTTTTTGGTCTGTGTAAAATAGACAAGCTATCATTTACTCATTTATACCCTGCTTCTTCTAAGATGGATTTTGAGGACCTTAACCCTACCATCTTTATCATGAACATAAAGAACCTGTATTCTGATACATGGAGATCTACACGTGATTCATAACAAATACTTCTCACTTATAACAATAACAAAGAAGAAGAAATGCCTGCTGGCCAGTGAAAACTTCTGACCATTCCACCATCTAGAAAGCATAGATCCCAACTTCCTAAGCCCAAATCCTGAACTCCTGGATAAACTCCAAGAAGTAAAGTAAACTCTTTAGCTATTACATTAGAGCATCTTCACAAGGTTTGATTAGAAAGTGAAAACACACTGTATTATCTCTGCATAGAGAAGAAAGGGAAGGAGATTAAGTAGCTACCACATCTCTCATTAAAAACAATCCTATAATTCACACAAAAAACAGAATGAAAACTATAATGCTGTGTTAAATAATATTTTAAAAGTTTGATAGTATGTCAATCAAAATAAAAACTATACAACAAACACATTAAAATAGTCAGAAGGAAATAAAATCAATAAAAATTATACATAATTGCCAGTTTCATCCTACATGTAGTATAACATGTAATGTGTTATATATTCTCTTTGGAAAATACATTTATGGATTCTTTGATAATTTTGTACAGTGCATGTTGATCATATCACCTCTTCCCTCAGCTCTTCCTCTATACGTCCACATCCACCAACCCAACCAAACTCCCGTGGCCCATCTCCCCAACACACACTTTAAGCTCATCAAGTCAAGTATATGTTTTTCAACTACTTTGGGGTATGTGGCTACTTTCAAGTGTGATCCTTATACCATCTGTCAAACCACTGAAAGAAACTGTCTTGCTTTCTCACGTTATCTATGAAATACCCTTCAGCTAGGTATGGAATTTTATGCCTACCTCTTTGCCTTTTCTATGCACCTAACAAAAAGCATCGTTGGCTAGTTGAAAGACATGCCATATATATTCCTGGACTTTTAATTTCAATATAATGCTAAAAAGCTTAATGATTTAGGGACATATTTGAAAATGTTTGTCACAATTTTTCTATAACATTTAAATATAACAAAACTTTAAAATTGTTCTTGTTTTGCTGAATAGCAATGAACCAGAATATAACAAAATTAAAACTTGAAAGTTTACTTTTTATGAACTAGGACACACTTTGATGTATAAAGCTTAGTTAGATAAATGCATTCCAACACTGTTCAGCTATGAGTCAATAACCTATGATTCAGTAACTGTAACTTTCTTTCATGCATTCTTCTTAGACTATTTTGGTCTGAATAACTTTGGTAAATATTTTTTGATCTTGCCTTACTCTCTGTCCTCATTTCTTTTTCCTGATATGTAGTCCATCCAGCATATAATTCTTTAGTCTTCAGATACCATAATTTCCCATTCTAAAATACCCACTTGATTCTTATGCCTCCTACTTCTGTAAAAGTTACAATATTTCCATTAATTATTCTTAGACTTCCATTCATTTTTAAAAACATATGTGACCTTTATTTTAAAACTTTTGTTTTTCTTGCAGTGCAGTGCTTGTTAACTTTGCTATTGAGTTCTGTTGTGTCTTTTTCATTTAGTATCACAGGTTTCTATCTCATATGTTAACAATATCCTTTTGCTTTATGTAGGTTATTTTTAATGTATTTTCAACACTATCAGTATGATTTTGTAGACACTCTAGATCATATTGAGCTCACTTTCTTACTTGTCTTGGTTTGTTTCCTTTGGCAGGTAGTTAGCATACTTAATTTCAAACTGCAAACCATGTGATTTGGGAGACAATTGAAAGAATGCTTTGGTTACTTACCATTGGATAACTTGTTCTCACTTGACCACTTTGAGTTTGTAGAGGGAACTTTGAGATCTTCCTTTAAAGCATTTTCTCTTTCTGGATGCCTCTTCCATTTTCTGTGACCAATGAAGATGAGAGCTTTCTCTAAGATAAAAGCTGTAAAGTCACCCAAATGCTCTGCAATTTTATTTTTTACAAAGACTTTAATTCTATTCACGTATTCTTGTTTTCATTGCTTTTATCCCACCTTCAAATAATAACTTTAAAATAATTATCAGAGTTTGTGATTATTGTCTGAAGTCTAAAATTATAAAAGATAATTTGGCCATCTCAGAAGCTGAGTTCACAGTTCCTTTTTGTAAACTTAATTACTATTGTTGGAGCCTTTAATATACTTATGGTGCATAATAATTATGAAGGTGATATTCGAATAATGAAAAGAAGCACCACATACTGAGTTGAGCAAATGGTCTTTCGTTTTTCCATTATAGCTATATCTAAGATGATTACTATATTTTTGTGTAAAAAAAGTATTGTTTAACACTGGAAATTTTTGTTTACATTTTAATACTGTAAAAATGGATTTCTATATGATGCAAGATATTTGATTAATAGGATGATTTCAGAGGAATAGTCTACAAATTTAGGTGTTTTCTTTACTTGTCAGTATTTTCTACTTTATATTTAACAGTCTATAATGAGAGGCTCTATTCCATGAATATGAATACAAAAACTAGAATACTATTTAGGGGTGCCTTAGGTACTTTTGGAAGATATGAACCAAAGCAAAATATCATAACATGGCCATGAAAATTAAATAAAGTTAATCAAAGGAACATCCAAATGATAATCATCAATCTTTAAAAACTTTTATGACATGCCCTAGATATCACACAGTTAAGACAGAGCTTAGGGAAGGAAGTTAGAATTGTCAAATCAAAATATCATATGCATATCAGAAAATTCATCTTTGAGAATAATATAAAGGATAGTACAGAGATCTAAATATAAAACTGAGTTTATATGTAGATTTCAGCTTCTTTGTTAAAGAGCTCTGAGAAACAGAAATCTTTTAAAATAATTTTGGGATTTTGTACACTAAAACACAGTATAATGGGGTGTGTTAAAACTCTTCTCAGGATGAGGCTAGTGAAATAATAAGGTCATCACACAGAAACTATCACTGTATCACAAAATACATGAAATGAGTCAAATACTAATGTTACAATTTTGATAAGTATTCTACTGTGATCACAATGTTGTAAATTTTAGTTTATTTTATTCATCTCTTCAAATAAGAGTTTAAATCTTGGTATGTGATTATAAACAGTTATCTTCCTGTATGTTATAGCTATTCTTTAACAGCTGTACAACAGCATTTTGAAAAATAATAGAAATTTTATAGATATCTAATGTGATAATTCACTGATTATTTTATTATGACTCAATTCATGAGGAAGCAAAAAGTTGTAATTTTCAAATCTAGATTTTTTTTTTTTTTGGCTTTTCAAGCCATGGTTTCTCTGTGTAACAGTCCCGGCTGTCCTGGACTCGCTTTGTAGACCTGGCTGGCTTCGAACTCACAGAGATCTGCCTGCCTCTGCCTCCCAAGTGTTGGGAATAAAGGTGTGCACCACCACGCCCAGATGGATTTTTTTTTAATGATCTAATGAACTTTTATTTCTGTTGTTTTGTATTGTGTTTATTGTTATAAGAGAAAAAAACATTTGTTGGACTGAAAGGGGGAGCTGTTTGGGGGAAAAGATATACCTTAAACTTTAAAAAAAAAGGGTAGAGGATGAGGGTTGAGGAGGAAGAGAGTGGGAGGGTGGGACTGGAGGGGGGAGTAGGGACAGGATTGTGATTGAGATGTAACTTGAAGAAATAAAAAATAAATTATAAAACAAAACAAAACAAAAAAATTGAGTTTCTCTTTAGACTTAGAATTTAATGAACAATTTTAATTCTGGGACTTGATATCTTGAAAAATGCTTTGGAAGTTTCATTAATGCTATTGAAATACTAAGCAACATGGAAATGGCGTATATTTTTACTTGGTAAAACATGCAGTTAACAGCAGACATTCATTGAGATTTGATAACTATTTTCTGTTACCACTGAAATTTTAACTAATTACACAACACTTAACCTATAAATATTGATACTACTTGGATATGAGTTCTGATTTTTTCATAACCTTCATTTTATTCTTTCAATAGAAAACATATTGTGGTATATGTGTTTCTGTCTAGTGTATTGCAAATTCTTCACAAAATATCAATTAATTATCAATGCATTTGTGGAAAAAACAGTGAAACCACTGACTACCTTCCTTTCATTGCTATGTCTGGCAGTTCTTTCTTTTTGTACTTTGTATTTGCCAGTTGTAACCCTTGGTTTTCAAACAATGTCTGGATCATAATGGTGAAGATGAGGGTGAGGATGATAATTATATATTGAAAATAACAAAGTATGTGAGCTGGAGTCCTGACATCTAAGTATTTTAAAGAGATGAATAGGTCAACATAAGAAAAGGAATATCTTGCCAGGCATGGTGGTGCACACCTTTAATCCCAGCACTAGGGAGGCAGAGCAGGTGGATCTCTGTGAGTTCAAGGCCAGCCTAGTCTACAGAGTGAGTCCAGGACAGCCAGGTATACACAAAGAAACCCTGTCTCAAAAAACCTTAAAAAATGAAAAGAAAATGAATATCTTATCATTTGTATAGACATGAAATATTTGGAAGAGATGAAACTGGTGTTTGTGTGTGTGTGTTTAATCTCAATCATTTGATTTTACCAATGAAGACTCAGGAGCCAGATGTTGGGGTGAAAATCTGCTAGCTCAGAGAGGCAGAGAAAACACCCAGCTGACCTTGCTACTCCATTGATGACCTGGAAGTAAAAAGTCTTTTCTCCTTCTCTATGCTGTCTTAAATACCCTCATCTTAATGTCTCTCCTTTCTGTTTACTTATTTTCACTGCCTGTCAGCTGGTTCCTTGCTCTGCCTCTTGAAGTATGGTTGACTTTATTTAGCTCTTGTTTACAGGAAGCTTTTAGGTTAAATGTGTGTGCTAGGGCTGAATCACACCACAACAAGAAATAGATTTTTCCAGTTCACAATTTCAGGTTTCACAATGCTGTCAAATATCCCCCAACATGAAACAAAAGATCACAGCATGGTCATGAAAGTTCAGTAAAGTTCCCATCATAAGTTTTTAGTTTGGTCTTCTGTCCACATATTTTTGTTATTCTTTTTTAAAATAATTTATTTATTTTTAAATTTTATTTATTCAAGTTACATCTCAATTGCAGCCTTCTCCCTCCTCTCCACCTGGTCTCACCCTCCTACCCTCCTCCCTCCTCCCTCTTCTCCTTTCCCTCAGATGAGGGGAACATACCAGTCCTCATTAGTTCATCAGTCACATGAGAGCTAATATTGCATTAAGGCCTGTCATGGCAGCCAGCTAGGGTAAGGTGTTCCACTACCAGGCAACAGAGTCTATGTCAGAGACAGTCCCCTCCACTTGCTAAGGGATCTTCATGAAGACCAAGTTGGCTATCATCTATAAAAGTGTAGGGGGCCTAGGTTCAGTCTATATAGGTTTGTGGAGTTTTGTTTGTTTGTTTTTTTTTTTTTCGGTTAGTGTTCAGCTTCTGTAGGCCTCTAAGGGTTTAGATTGGTAGGTTCTGCTGGTGTTCATGTGGAGTTTTTGTCCCCTCCAGATCTCCAGATCTCTCTATTCTTCCTCCTCCCCTTATACATGACTCCCAGAGCTCCACCTAATATGTGGCTCTGTGTCTCAGCATATGTTTTGATCTGCTGCTGGTAGAGTTCTCTTAGGATAGCTATGCTAAGTTCCTGTGTCTTTGGGTATGAGAGTTGTAGTATTGTTATCCTGTACTCTATGGATAATATTCAGTTGTAAGTGAGTACATACCATGTATATCTTTCTGGTTCTGAAAATTTCCACTTGAAACAGGTACAAGGCAAGACTGCCCATTTTTTCCATATCTCTTCAACATAGTACTTGAAGTTCTACATGGAGCAATAAGACAACTAAAGAAGATCAAGGGGATACATACTGGAAAGGAACAAGTCAAAGAATCCCTACTCACAGATAATATGATACTATACATAAGTGACCTCAAAAATTCTACCAGAAAATTCCTATAGATGAAAAAACACCTTCAACAAGATGGCTGGGTACAAAATTAATTTTAAATAATCAGTAGCCCTTCTTTACACAAAAGATAAATGGGCTGAGAAACAAATTAGGAAAGCAGTACCCTTTACAATTGCCACAAATAATATAAAATCCTTGGGAGTAACTCTAACCAAGGAAGTGAAAGACCTGTATGATAAGAACTTCAAGTCCCTGAAGAATATATCAGAAGATGCAAAGGTCTCCCATGCTCAAGGATTGGTAGGGTCAACATAATAAAAATGACCATCCTACTAAAAGCAATATACAGATTCAATCTAATTCCTATCAAAATACCAATATAATCATTACAGACCATGAAAGATCAATTCTCAACTTCATTTGGAAAAACAAACAACCAGAATAGCTAAAACAATCCTGCACAATAAAAGAATATCTGGAGGTATCATCATTCCTGATTTCAAGCTGTAATACAGAGTAATAGTAATAAAAACAGAATGCTACTGGCATAGAAACATGTTGGTCAATGGAATCAAATCAAAGATCCAGAAATAAATCCACCCACATGCAGTTACTTGATTTTTGACAAAGAAGGCAAAACCCCATATAATGGAGCAAGGAAAGCATCTTCAACAAATGTTGCTGGTCTAACTGGATATTTTTGTTATTCGTTTTTTATGTTTATTTATTATTTCAGGTTACATCTCTATCAAGGTACCCTGTTTCTACCCCTCCCAGTGCCACCCTTACACCATCTACCTCCTATCCCTTCCACCCCACTCCTCCAGGGTGGAGTGTCCCTACACATCAGTTCCCTGCCCCAGTTCAGCAGTCATATGAAGTACAAGAGCCTCCTCATACCCTGGGGGCCTAGAAGGCAGCACCACTAGGGCAAAGTGTCTCATTTGACAGGTAACAAAGTCTATGTTCCTGTTTCCTTTGTTGCATTGGCTGTAGTGTAGTTATCCTGTACTATATGGCTAAAATCCGATTATAAGTAAATAGATGCCATGTGCAGTTTTCTGAGTCTAGTTTAGCTCACTCAGAATGAGCTTCCTAGGTTAGCTCACTCAGGATGAGCTTCTCCACTTCCATCCATTTCGCTGCAAATTTCATGATTTCGTTGTTTCTGATGGCTGAGTAGTATTGCATTGTGTAGATGTAACACAGTTTTTTTTTTTTTTAATCCATTCCTAAATTGAGGGATGTCTGGGTTGTTTCCAGTTTCTAGCTATTACAAATAAAGCTGCTATGAACATAAATGAGGATAGGTCCTTGTGGTTTGGTGAGGAATCATTTGGATGAATACCCAGAAGAGGTATGGCTGGGTCTTGAGGTAGAACTATTCCAAGTTTTCTAATATATCACCAGAGTGATTTCCATGATGGTTGTACAAGCATGCACTCCCACCAGCAATGGAGGAGTGATCCCCTTTCTCCAAAACCTCAGCAGCATGTGCTGTCATTTGTGTTTTTGGTCTTAGCCATTCTGACAGGTGTGAGATGGAATCTCAGAGTCATCTTGAGTTGCATTTCTCTAATGACTGAGGATGCTGAGCATTTCTTCAAGTGTCCCTCAGCCATTAGGGATTCCTGTAGGGGGTTAGATAAATGAGATTTAGAAAATATATAGGGGTTTCTGATACTGTCTCTTAATTCGGGGCATGAAGAGCATTATCAGCATGTGGACTAAAAACAGGAAACAAACAGGAAACTTAATAGACTGAAAAACAAGGTTGAAGTCATGAAAAACAGGAAATACTCAATAGACTGGAAAACAAGGTTGAAGTCAGGAAAACAGGAAAGACTTAATGGACTTGAAGAAACAAAGTATCTGGCCTGACATTGTTTTCAGCTGCTAAGTGGGCGGAGCCCAAATTAAACTGAAACAGAGTTCCTCCTATTTAAGTACAGTGCGTGGAGCCCATAAGGAGAAGAGGCCCCTAATGCTAGAGAGCTCCAAGAGTCCTGCTGAAAAAGGTGCTGGCCATCATTTGATGGCCAGATTTCCCTGAAGCAGAAAGAAGCTGGTGAGCAAAGAAAGCCTGAGAAAGACACCAAAAGGCCAAGGACTAAACCCTGTGGCTCAGCTTTTGCCTAGAGGGGTTTGATCTGTCCGAACAGTGGCCTAAAGGAAACTGTGCTTGGATTTGAGGACTGAGGCAGAGCAGCTGAGTTCCTGATTCAAAAGAAGTAAGTTGGCCTGCAGACGGCTGGGGTCTCCCACAGAGAAGAAAGCATAAAGCCTTATTTAAGGTGAGACTGCAATAACCAACTTACCCTGACGAACCTGCATCTAAGAGATCCAGAAAAAGGACTGCTAAGTGCGTTAAAGAATCTACAACCAAGACTGTGTTCCTGAAGACTGAGGACCTGCCCCAGAGACTGTATTATTCTAAAAGGTTAGAAATATAATTATCAATAGGTTTAGTGGATAGGTTAAAGGGGTTGTAGGAATTTATAGGATTAATAGTTAAGAAATTGTTGGTGTTTGTTATAAGTGAATTTAGTAATAATTAAATAAGTGTTAAATAATAATTTAAAAATTCGGTTACAGATTCCTCCATTGTGAATTTTCTGTTTAGCTCTGTTTCCCATTTTGTGATTGGATTATTTGGTTTCTTGGCATTTAATTTCTTGAGTTCTTTATAAATTATGGATGTGAGTCCTCTATCAGATGTGGTGTTGGTGAAGATCTTTTCCCAATCTATAGGCTTCTGTTTTGTTCATATCACAGTGTCTTTTGCCTTCAGAAGCTTTTCAGTTTCATGAAGTCCTATTTATTGATTGTTGGTCTTAGATCCTGAGCTGTTGGTGTTCTGTTTAGGAAGTTGTCAACTGTGCCAATAAGTTTGATGGTTTTACCCACTTTCTCTTTTAATAGATTTAGTGTGTCCGGCCTTAAGTTAAGTACTTTGATCCACTTAGACTTAAGTTTTGTGCAAGGTGATGAGTACTGGTCTAATTTCATTCTTTTTTTTTTTTTTTGTTTTTCGAGACAGGGTTTCTCTGTGTAGCCCTGGCTGTCCTGGACTCAATTTGTAGACCAGGCTGGCCTCGAACTCGCAAAGATCCGCCTGCCTCTGCCTCCCAAGTGCTGGGATTAAAGGTTTGCGCCACCACTGCCCGGCTTAATTTCATTCTTTTACATTTCAGCATCCAGTTAGACCAGCACCATTTGTTGAAGATGCTGTCCTTTTTCCATTGTACAGTTTTGGCTTTTTTGTCAAGAATTAAGTGATCATAGATGTGTGGGTTCATTTCTGGGTCTTCAATTCGATTCTATTGAGAAACCATTTATCCACTGGTCTGTTTCTATACCAGTACCATGCTGTTTTTTATTACTATTGCTCTGTAGTACAGCTTGAAATCTGGGATGGTGATATCTCCAGATGTTTTTTTATTGTACATGATTGATTTAGATATTCTGGGTGTGTTGTTGTTCCATATGTAGTTGAGAATTGTTTTTTCTAGGTCTATAAAGAATTGTTCTGGTATTTTGATAGGAATTGCACTGAATCTACATATTGCTTTTGGCAGGATGGCCATTTTCATTATGTTGATCCTAACTTCAACTGCAGACAGAATGCTGTCTGTAAACGACAAAATTTGGAAGCAGGTAAGTCAACAGCCTAGCTCTGTCAAGATAGGGTGGACAAGTTTTTCATAATTCCTGCTTTACAATTAATGTCTGTCAGATATATGGGTCCAAAAGGCTGAAGATAGATGCTCCAATGTAATAGAGAGATATTGTGGACTGTCTGTGCAGTCAATTATCTGTCATTTCTTAGTTTTGGAAGTTGTTTTCTCTGCACTTCCTATATATTCAGATATTTTTGCCCTTCTCAGTTCTCTGATGTGGCTGAAGACTAGATAGTTTTAGTCTCACAGTTAATTTTTAAGTTGTTTAGGAATTAAAAGGATGTTCTAGGTCTACTAAGATGTTTTGAAGTTGGTAATGCAAGTTAGGATGGAAATTGAGTTAGTTGTAGAACTTTAAACTCATGAAGATGGGTAGATAATAGAATATTATTATTAGTTGCCAATACAGATAGACTGGACATTGGGAATGTATGTTTTACTTATAATTTTCATAATTGTTGCCTAATTGTTCTTATTATTTTGTATTATATTTATTGTTATAAAAAGAAGTAATAAAATGAAAAATAAGTAGAAAATAAAGACAAAAAAAGCTTCTCTCTTGTCTTTTGTCCCCACTTTAAACTATAATCCTCAACAGAGAGTGATAGCCATGCACAAGTAAAAGGCTTGATGTTAGAGGATAGTCTAACATTTGTTCTCAGAGGTTTATTTCAGTGCTCAGAGATCTGGATAATGTCCATTTTGAGGCATTCTCTGATTGGTTAATAAAAGTCACTGATGGCAAATTTCCTGAACAGAAAGAGTATAGGAAGGTGAGACTTCCTGGAATCAAGAAAGAAACCCTGGTTTTACTCAAAGGAAACACTCTTTCTGCCAGGAGACACAGCAGCATACAGATGTGTCTGAGGGCTCTGGAAGGTAAAGCAAGTCAAATAGATTGTTGCGAATAGGTGGTCTAGGATTAATTTAGCTAAGCAAGTTGAGAATTTCCCCAGCTAAAGCCTAAGCATTGAAACATTAAAAGGTCTTGGTGTATTTATTATTGGAAAAAGGCTACCATGTCTTTCAGTATATAAGGGCTACAGACCTCTGGCTAAGGCAGGCCTACAGGTTTCTGGCCACAGGCCTCACAGAAGGCCCCAGTGGCTTCCCTGTTAGGCCACCACCAGCTGTTCTGCTGGCCAAATATAATAGTTTAAAGTTACTAATAAATATCCAGCAGCTATCTCACCAGGCTGCCTCGGTAGGCCTACAGGCCTCTAAGGAGAGTTAGGCCTGCCTGTCCCCTGCCAAGCCACTGGCTGCTCTGCCAGCCTAATATTATAGTTTATACTTGTTAATAAATTCAATTGATAACTAAGCTTAAGTTTCATCTAGACTCTCTTGAAATTTTTTTCTGAATTTATTAATACTGTTTATTAGTAGTTCACTTTAAAGTTCAGTTCCCCTCAAAGTCTTAGGACAGTGGTAAAAAGAGATGTTGTTTGGCATAGAATATACAAATGTCCTCTGAACACTTTCCAATTGAGTCTCACGTCTCCTTTTTCTGATCGAAGACAAAACCAAATCTACGGCTTTTGAGTCCTCCATCACTAAACTGTCTGAATCTCCTCCTCACATCACTGTAAAAGGCTTTGGAGCCATGAGAACAATGACCATTCTTTGTTCCACAGATTTCCTCATTTATTGTACAAATTTCTTCTATTAGATTTTGCTTGTTGTCATGGACGGATTGATGTAAATAACCTAGAGGAAATAAATTTATATTGATTCAAGTTTTCAGAGGTTTTAGTCCATCATGATGAAAAAAGCAAGGTGGAACAACACATGCTGTAGTGGTCAGGAAGCAAACAGAAAGTCTTTAGATAACAGAGTTTACCTTTTTTCTTTTCTGTCTAGACCATCAGCCTATGCTATGATGTTCAGGGTCAGATGTCTAACCACAGTATATTTCCTTTGGAAACCACTACACTCATAAATGAGCTGTTATTTGACAATTTGGGGGTTTCCCAATCCAACCAAGTTAACAATTAAGATTTACCAACACACACAAAAGTGCAAATTTTACAATGAAGTAATTTACATTAGACTGCATCATACAAGATAAGCCTCTGTTATTGACCTTATCAGACATGGCTTTTATAAAATTGCACTTTTGATGAAACTATATCACATAGATTTATATGATTTTATGTATAAACATATTGGAAGTAAATACTAAGTAAAATAAAAATGGAAGTATATTGAAGTGGAGAAAGCCAATATATTATCCAAATAAGTAAAAGTCCCATGATAAATCAAATGCAGATGGATTTGATATACTTTTAGATACACTACTATAAGAAATACTTAATATTTATACTTGAAAGATAAGGTTATTGGGCAATGGAGTTATCCCTTAGCCTGCTACTTATGAATAAACACACAAACACTTGTTACATTTTTATAATTCCTTGTAGCACTGAGGCTAGGCAAATCTTAATCCTCTATGCTAGCTTTCTATTGCCCCAGAAAAAAAAAAAAACCCATGATACTTGGATATATGTTTCATGTCATGCCAATCTTCCAGACCATGTGGAATTTCGATCCCTCTGAACCATGGTGGCCATCCTCCCTTCTTTCTCCTTGTGCTTCTCTTTCCTGTGATCTTTTTCCTCTCCCAAAGGTCTGGTACCTTAGCTCTGTCTACTCCAGGCTATAGGCAAATTTTATTCAACCAATCAGAGGTGAGTTTGAATCAATAGTTAAAAATGTAATTGTTGTCTCCAGATCTTAAGGGGAGCAAGTGAATAACATTAAATACATAGCAGCTAGGAAAACCCACAAAACATATTATCTGCAAAAGTCCTATGATTGATCAAATGCACATGGATATGATATACTTATAGATATACTATTATCAAAAGTATAATATTGAACATCTAATAGGCCTGAAGTGATGGACATTCTATAAAAAATATAGTTTTAAATTTTGAGAAGGAAAGACAGAAGAAAGCATTACAGCCTAAACACATTAAGCACAAAGAATGTCAGATTTACCAATATCTAGAAGCTCCAGTTACATTAAGTAAGGTGTTTGCTTGTAAAGAAATTATAAGATATGCCAATCTATTGGTAATTTTATTTTGTTCACTGTAAGAATCCTTTAGTAAAAAATGAGAAAAAACTGGAGTTTAAAAAAAAAATATCTTTGGGACCTGGATAGATAGAACAGCAGTTTATCACACACGATGCTTTGCAGAGAACTCAACTGAAATTCCAGCAGTTGCATCTGGCAGCTTAGACCCTCCAAGAACATCTGATATCTCTAGTCTCCTCAGATACCAGCACATATCATCACAGAGAACCACACACATGCAACTTGTGGAAGCAGTGCATTACATCATGACAGATCATGGCATATGGTCAACAGAATAGAGAATGAGAGATGTTTATCCTTCTCTTATGATCACCATATCCTAAAGGCTGCTTGCCCTCAAAGTTCAACCACAAGCTCGAGATTAAGCCTTGACAACATGAACATGAGTATATGGGGACATTCCACATTTAAACTATCATAACTAAAGTGCACTTTAGGTGGAATGACCATAAACATCCCTTATCTACCAAGTTGTGTAGTTTTTGAAGTCTAAAATCAATCACATGGTATTCCATTATGTTCACTTACCAAACTCCAACACAGTTCTGGATGTCAAATTTCAGAATCACTTCTCTGCTTGGCAACAGTCTATGTACTTTTCCACACCATACTGTTGAGTATCATCAGATTTTTTTTTTTTTTAATGGCTAAAGGACAAGAAGAGGCTTTGCGTTTGTTCACTGACTTATGTGCCTTTTTTCTTTGAATTTTTAAGACTTTTTTTCTTTCAGAATATCCTGAATTCTTTGAACTATTAATATTAAGGTATGTTTTCAGGACTCCACAATTTTCACTTCATGTAACAAATGATAGTAGTGGTCTAGAGAGTCTCAAATTGGCCACCATCAAATATCTGCTAAGCTCTCTAAAATTCCAAATCAGAAACTGTATCCACTATTTTAGGAACAAATATTGCTTTATTATCTTTTGGAGAATTGTAAAAAGGGTAACAGAAGTTTTTAAATCACTATTGATATTGATTTTATTATCTGTATAATAGGCATAAAATGTCTGTCACATGAGTGCTGTGTCTAGAAAGTTTTTAAAATAGAATTTCCTACAAAATAAGGCTATTATATACTATGAACTCAGTAACAGAATTTAGCTTCTCTTTCCAATATTTTCAAGTTCAAAAACTAATCTGTTTCAGAATATTTAAAATTTCATATTTAAGTAACAGCAACCATTGTTTAACAGAAAACAAGATTCATATGAAAAAATATATTTTATTCAATTAAATAGTTTTATATAATGTAAACATAAGGCACACATAAACAAACTATTAGGAACACTTTTCTCATTGTTTATTATTATTTTGTAGCATAAGAACTTGAACAGGCATCTATGTGAAAGTTGGACAAACACTGTATTACTGAGATACATATCCAGAGAGAAATATTTGTTTTCCTTTTCATTTATTTGTTATATAATTATTCCATATTAAACTTAAATAGTAGATATTTGAATATGTATATATGTACATGTGTTCATTGAAAGTTTATTTAGACTAGCATGTCTAAATACATATACAGTGGATTTTAAAGAAATATAGCTAAAGCTTTTCCTGTTATAAAGATTTGATCTCCATGAATTTGTGGTGAGTCTATACATCACCCTAACAATATTCTGTTGATTTTTATTTTGAAGTACTTTAAAGTTATATGAAGAAAAAATCTAATTGTGCAGTTCTGAGACCTGCCCCAATTGTGCTAGGAGTTATTTACAAAGATCTATTCGTTCTGTAGCAATGCACAGCACTAGCTTTCCTTATTGTTCTGGACATCTCAGTCACCACATATTTGTTTTCTCTAAGGACAGAAGTAAATAGCACAATTTGTTTCTAGAAGATGACTAGCTGATTTTGAAATGTGAGGAAGCTCATGGCAAATGGGCAGACTGTTAGAAATAAATAAGAAAAATGATGCACCAGAAATAAATCTTTCATGAAGCCTTCTCTTGCTCATTTATATGGACACAGGCTCTTGCCCCACTATAGGTGACAAGAATCAACAAAGATTACCAGCATGAGATAGTTTTGAGAAAATTACTTTAGTATCAAAGAAATTTTATCATCAATCTCAAAAGATACTTATGTGAACCCCTTTAAAAATGTGTGCTGAAATTGATTTACAGAGAACTGTGATTTTTTTTTAGACCTGAAGTTGTTACTTTTATATTGCATTAAATTCTTACAATTCTTCTTTTCACACACACACACACACACACACAATATATATATATATATATATATATATATATATATATATATATATATACATACATATTGCATCAAAGACCAAGGAAATAAATGAAATCACCCAAATTGTATAATGGTTTTCTCTGAGTATAGATGGTCATAATAAAGTTTTATTACTTTATTGATATAAAATAGTTACATTGGCATTTCCTCAGAAACATTTTCTTTACATTGAAAATAATTGAAGAAAGATGAACTTTCTTCATATTTACTCAATGTTCAAAATAAGATGAAAGAATGGTGTCTGAGTATTAGGATGAATAAGTGGAATAAAAGGAGCTAAACAGGCCATGTTCAGTTATGTTTTCCAAAGATGGACAGACCCACATATATTCCATAGTATATCTGAACACCCTTTTACACTGTGAAGTTCAGGTACTCTCACTATCAACATTTGCTGGCCTTAGTTATTCACTTCTAATAATTGTTATTCCACAAAAGCCATGCTCCATGACTTTGGTATAGGTTACAAGACATGACACAAGTGCCCCATGATCATTTCATTGAACTATGCTCACTGGTTGATTGCAGAGACCACTGTACTATGAAGAATTGATGCTACCACAGGGCAATGACAAGTAAGCTTTCTTGAACCACTTCCACCTGAAAAATAAATGGTTTCAAGTCTTTTTTTTTTTTATAAATACTTTATTTTTTTTCTTCAAGTTACATCTCAGTCACAAACCCCTCCCTATCCCGCCCTTCCACCCTCTTCCCCCCAGAAGTTTCCCCTTTCAGTCCAACAGATGGTTCCTTCTCTTATAACAGTAAATACTATACAAAACAACAGATATAAATATGCCACATTTATAAGAGTTAAATGGCCCAGTATACCTTCCCAATGTCCAGTTTATACACATTTGGCCCCTGACTTTAACATTCTACTATCTAACCATCTCCATGAGTTTAAAGGTCTATATCTGACTCAACATTCATATTAACTTGCAACACACTTTTAAGAGTATCTTCTTAGATCTATAACACCCTCTTGATTCCTAAACAACTCAAAATTTAACTATGAGACTCTAGCTGTCTATTCTTCAACCACCTCAGAGACCTGAGAGGGATAAATATATCTGCTTATATAGGAAGTGCAGGGCCTGCAGCTTCCAAAACTAAGAAAGGACATACCAATGACTGCCTGGACAGTTCCCATTTTCTCTCCATACATTCCTGCATCAGTCTTCAGCCTTTGGGTTCTGTTTCTCTGACAGACATTTGTTGTAGAGCAGGGATTATGAAGGACTTACCTACCCTGTCTTGGCAGAGTTAGGCTGTCGACTTCCCTGCTACCAAGTTTTGTCCTTTTTGGACAGCAGTCTGTCTGCAGTTGGTGCAAGGTGTTTCAAGTCTTTAATGCTTGATTGAATCCTGAGGACTTCAACCCTTGGTTTCCAAGTAACGAAAATCATATACAACAGGTGTGAGTTATTACCTGGCACACCTGACAAGTTGGTTGAGTAAAGTAACTGCTGTGACTAATTTCAGTAATTTTATGGTAAAATAAGATTGTTCATATTTTATCTAGTAAAACACAGTGGAGATTTTTAAATTTAAATCAAAGTAAAGAGAGGGCTAGTATTTGTTTTAGCATTCTAAAGACGGTATTGAAACTGGGATTTAATTATCAATTAAATTTATTAAGAAGCATAAACTATAAGATTAAGCTGACAGAGCAGCTAGTGGGCTGGTGGGAGGCTAGCTGAGCTGGCCTGCCTTAACTGGTGGCCTGACTGGTTCTGGGGAAAAAGCCCTGGACCAAGGGTGGCCTTCACCACCTACAAACTAAATCTGTTCACTAATATCTTCATTAACAATAATAATTTATTGTATTAGGCAGGCAGAGCAGCAGGTGTTCTGGTGGGAGATTGGCAGGCATTATTTGCCTTAGAAACCTATAGGCCTGATGGGCAGCTTGGCAGGGCACCTTGGCGGGGCAGCTGAATATTTATTGTTAACTGTAAACTATTATATTAGACCAGTGGAATTGCCAGCAGCCTAGAGGGACAGCTTCTGGGGTTTGGTGGGAGGCCAATGAGCCTGTATTGCTTGGACAGGACCCCACAGCCCTTTCCCCAATAATGAAATAACACCAAGACTTTTTAATGTTTCAATGCTTAATACTTTGCTGCACACACTCTGAACTAGCTAATCTAAATTAACCCAGAACACCTAATCCCAAACAGCATGTGGCCTGTTGCTACCTTCCAGAGCTCTCAAAATGTCTGTCTTCCTCCGAGTCTTCTGCCAGAAAGAGGTTCCCTGTGTCAAATGCAGGGTTCCTGTTTCTGTCTCAGGAAGTCCCACCTTCCTGTACTCTTTCTGCCCAGCTAATTGGCTAACAGCGACTTTTATTAACCAATCAGGAGAATGTCTCAGAAGGGGCAGTAACCAGATCTCAGTATTGAAATTAGCCCTTTAGAATCAAAGTATTAGACTTTCCTCCAACATTGTATAGTAAAAATCTAAATAATTGGAATTAAGAATTATGAACAATGATACAATTAGTAGACTTTTTTCTTTGTCCTATCTCAAAGTTTGCTTTATTTTAGTAAATTGTTTTTTAACAAAGTAGATGTTTATTTCTTTCTGAAAATATAAAACTTTAAGATCTTAAAATTTTGTATGATCATATGATATACACAATGGTCATGATTGCATATGCATATAAATATGATTGCAAATAGTTAAATTATTAATCATTTCATTACAACCCCCTCATCTGAATGACTAGCAGATGTGGATGGTACAAAGTCTTTATGCCAGGTTTCTAAAAAAACTGACTCCCTTAATTATGGTCTCTGTTGTGATTAAATATCATGACCAAACCAAATGGGGAAGAAATAGTTTGTTTAGCTTACACTTCCACATCCATCATTGGAGGTACTCAACACAAGAACTCAAGGGGGCCAGGATCCTCGAGCCAGGAGCTGATGGCAGAGTCCGTGGAGGGGTGCTGTTTACTAGCTTACTTCCTCTAGCTTGTTCAGCCTGCTTTCTTATGGATCAGAGAAGTAACATAATAAGCCTCAAATACAGTTTGTTATAAAGTACTGCTGTTAGATCTCTCTATCAAAATGGAAACTCTTCCATAACCCTTGATTTTATAATTGCAACAGATATAATAAACAATATTTTCTAATTAAACTCAAAGCTACTTGGAAATAAATAAATTATAGAAAAGGATGTTTCTGTTTTTTTTCTTCCAGAATAATCTCAATATAATTCCAATATTCAATAAAATGAGAACAGTGGCAAATTAACTCCTCATAAAATATTTTTTAACTTATTTATTTATTGCTTCAGGTTACATCTCCATCGTAGTGTCCTCTTTCCATCCCTCCCAGTCCCGCCCTCCCACCCTCTACCCCCATCCCTTCCATCCCACTCCTCTGGAGTGGAGTGTCCCTCCATAACAGTCCCCTGTCCCAGTTCAGCAGACATATGAGGGCCAAGAGCCTCCTCCTCATACACTGGGGGCCTACAAGGCAGCAACACTAGGGAAAAGTGTCTCATTGACAGGGAAAAAAAGAAAAAAGTCTATGTCCATGTTCCCTTTGGTGCGTTGGTTGTAGTATAGATATCCTGTACTATATAGCTAAAATCCGACTATAAGTGAATAGATGCCATGTGCATTGTTCTGAACCTGGGTTAGCTCACTCAGGATGAGCTTCTCTAGTTTCATCCATTTGGTTGCAAAATCTTTTTACATTTATTGCTGATTTAAACTAAGAATTGATTTTGTTCAAATACCAAGAGGTTGATTATTAATTCTTGTCTTCATTTCTTTGCACTAAAATGTTTCTATGGAGAATATCTGTTTCTATGGTATATTTCTATATAGAATTTAGTAATGTACATTTTGCACATTCAATCCACTTTTTATCCTAAGTTGAAAATTGTTTCTATTATTTTATGTAATGCATAGGAAATTGAAAGTCTGGCTCCCTAGGATATAGAAATAGAATGAAATTGCCATGAGCAACAACAACAACAACAACAACAAAAGCAAAATGCAATTACTTTTGCTTTCTTTTTGTAGAAACATCCCTTTTACCTTTTCTCACTTTCTGTGTCAACTTCACAGCAATACCATTTTTGATTTTACCTCTCATTAGGGGACAGAAAGAAGTGCACTAGGAAAATACACTTTATTTATGCATTAAAATGTCTAACACAATTAACAGCAAACACTAAATATGCCATGTAAAATGAGAAAAATGATAAGATGTTACAGAAAAATGGTTGAAAATATGAAACAAAATGAAGGCAAATGAAAGGCAATGTATAAAATGTGGAGGTCCTTGAAGTAGTAGAAGATAGCTGTGTCATCTGTCAAGTAAATAGAATGCCTGTTTTTATTTGATTTCTTTCCTAGAATCTGCTCTACAGATTCATTGAAGTCCTCCTCATCAATGATTGTAAGATCTGTCACTCCAGTAATTTGTAGAAGACTGAAGCAGTATACTGAGAATGAATTAAGAAAAACTGGAAGCAATTCATCCTCTATAATCTTACAGCAACTCTAGAATCAACTTTGTACAGATAACATGGTGATAGACCTGGGAAACTTATTGCCTGCCTACTCAGTAATTACTTAATTGTATAAAATTTTCTTTTTACAATGATAGTCAAATTCACAAGAACTTCCAAGACAATAAGAAGTTGAAACGTTGGAGACTAAAGATAACTTTGGAAACTGCCAATGTCTTGTAGTATGTAATTATATCCTTCTGGATGAAGTATATGTGATTGGTAATGGTGTATCAAAATAATTTGTTTATGTTTTTAAAGCAGCTTAGAACTTCCAAAACCTCCTCTTGTAAATATATCTGAAGACAAAACTTTTAATATCAAATATATTTATTGATAACTATAAGCACTTATAACAAATATAAACAATTATTACCTAGCAATTAGCCTTAGGAATAACTATAAACCTCCATTACCTAACAACTAACCCTATTAATAACTACAAATGCCTATTGTCTAAAAATTAACCCTAACATTTTAGAAGGATTCAGTCTCTGGGGCAGGTCCTCAGTCATCAGGAACACCTCAGGAGTAGATCTTTTAAGGCACTTTGTCAACAGTCTTTCTTCAGGATCATCTCAGACATAGGTCCTTTAGGTTAAATTGGCTATGAAAGCTTCTCTTTAAATGAGGCATAAAGCTTTCTTCTCTCTGGAGCATCACCTGTCCAGCCATAGACCAACTTGGTCAGTTTATATTAGCCACTCAGCTACTCTGCAACAGTTGTAGGGGCAGGCCACAGTTCTATTCAGGTTGCTATTTGACGTGGTCAAACACCTCTACGGAAAAGCTGTGCCACAGGGTATAGTCCTTGAGTTTTTGCTGCCTTCCTGAGGCCTTCCCTGCTCACCAGCTTCTTTCTGCCTCAGGGAGAGGTGACTTTATTTTTTCAGCTGTTTGAGATCAGCTTTTCAGTCCACTAGGAGATACAATCTGTCTTCCATCTCATCATCTCTACTGTGGGAACTCTTGGACTCCACCGACTTCATCCTTAAATAAGGTCTTTCCTTTATCCACCCATCTTCAGCCTAATCTGGCCTCTGCCCATTTTGTAAGGCTATTAGCAGCTGAAAACCATGTCAAGCCATAAACCTTGTTTTTAGTGCATAGGCTGCCATGCCAAATGCCCACAGATGCGAGGTTGCTCTTTGTGCTCCCTTTTAAAAGACTGTATCAGAAGCCTCTAAATATTCACTAAATCTTATTTATATTAATCTAAAATTCCCTTACATATACCATCATCATCATCATCAATTATATATGGCTGTAAACAGTATTCTGAGAACCTTTTCTATCCTACTTTCTTTGCTCATGATATGGATTCCCCTCCAGCCAGTATATCCATACTATTTGTACTACCTAACCGTCAGTCCAATAGCAACTGTTCTAATTGGAAAGGATGATACTATTATGTTACATTGACTGAGTGCAAGTCATATTTATTTGATATGTTCTATGAAATGGAAGTCAAGTGTTACAAATTAAGCTAAAACCTGGAAGGTCAAAGTGAACTGATGCTATTAACAACACTGAAGGGAATATACAAAAGTAAAACAAAATAGTTTATACAGGCTTTAATAATATCCCTGGTCATAGGCATCCACCAAGAGTAGAGAAAATATCACCATGTGCAGGCATGTGATGAGGGTCTGCGTCTCTCTTTTGCTGTATTATTTCTGGTAAAGGTTACAGTTGTTGAACAGTACAATGGCTGTAGCAAAGCTACATTTCTATTGTTCTTACTGATGCTTGTTTCTCAATAATAAACATTTAGAAAAATGATTTAGAAATAAAGATAGGTCTGCCTGATATGATGCACTCATTGTTAAATGAATCACTATGGAAGAGTACTGAAGGAGACATTTTCTGGATAAGGACTATATAGAGTGATCTCTATTTCTCCCATAATTGTGGTGGTAAGTGATTTAATAAAAAAAATCAGTGGTTTAACTATTTTAATATACAATACCAAAATGAAGGCAATAGAGTATTTATTTAAACATTACCTTTAGAAAGAAAGGAACAAAAAGCTACTAGAAAGTATAATTTCCTGCATATTATGTATTTATGTATTTAAACTGAGTAGATAGACAAGATACCAAATTGCCCTTTACATGAAGTTTAGTACAGTACATTAAGTGGTGATTTTTCTTGCATGCTTTCATGCAATTTCATTGTTTCTCTCCAAAATTAACATTAAAAACCAATTTTATTGTGTAGTTCTTAAAAACAATGGAAGTTTTGGAAACACTTCCATAATGACTAGTAAGTAATTAGTTCCTAAAATGATTGCAAGAAACTAGGTTAGCTTTCTTGTGCTCCTCCATCAGCCACTACACAAGGGATATGAAAGGAGAACATCTCTGACTCAAGCCTGCCCACATCTTGATTGTGACTTCTCAATTTTCCCAACAATAAGAGATAAATTGACCTTATCCAGCCTTGAGTATTTTGTAGCCAAAATGTCTTATTGCTCTTCCATAATTATAGTTATAGGATGATGTTTATCCAATGCTTGTTTATGTAACAACTTATCTAGTTGTGTTTTTTTTTTGTTTTGTTTTTTTTGTTTTTTTGTTTTTTTTTTTTGAATCATGTCCCTTTATTTACTTTGAGGCCTAACAATCAAGAACGTCAGAGAGAAATCTGTCTCCCTTAGCAACTCTTATTTATTTATTTATTTTATTTCTTCCAGTTACATCTCAATCACAATCCCTTCCCTACTCCCCCCTCCTGTCCCACCCTTCCACCCTCTTCCCTCTAAACCCCCCATCCCTACCCTTTTTTTTTTAGTTTAAGGTATATCCTTTTCCCTCCAACAGCTTCCCCTTTCAGTCCAACAAATGGTTCTTTCTCTTATAACAATAAATACAGTACAAAACAACTGAAATAAATAGGCCACAATTATGAGAGTTATATGGCTTAGCATACATTCTCAATGTCCAGTCCATATGTATTTGGCACCTGACTTTAACATTCTACTATCTAACTATCTCCATGAGTTTAAAGTTCTATATCTAACTCAGCTTTCATACTAACTTCCATCACAATTTTAAAAACATCTTCTTAGATCCAGAAAGCCCTCTTGATTCCTAAACAACTCAAAATTTAACTAAGAGACTCTAGCTATCTATTCTTCAACCACCTCAGAGACATGAGAGGGATAAATATATCTGATTATATTGAAGTGCAGGGCCCACAGCTTCTAAAACTAAGAAATGACATACCCGTGGCTGCCTCGACAGTTCCTATTTTCTCTCCATACATTACAGCATCAATCTTCAGCTGTTTGGCCCGTTTCTCTGACAGACATTGATTGTAGAGCAGGAATTATGAAGGACTTACCTACCCTGTCTTGGCAGAACTAGGCTGTCGACTTACCTGCTTCCAAGTTTTGTCCTTTTTGGACAGCATTCTGTCTACAATTGAAGCAAGGTGTTTTTTTTTTTTGTTTTGTTTTGTTTTGTTTTGTTTTTGCCAAGAGATAGGCTTGCCACTAATTCAACCATCTCACACTGGAGATTCTTCAGTTCTCATCTTCTACTTGGAGTGGAATAGGGGATGCTCTCAGGAGCTCGCATGTCTCGATATCAAAAAAAATCTTAATTTAGGAAAACATCTTTGAATGCCATACTCTGCAGATCTCTTGTTTTTTGTTTTTTTTTTAACATTGCATTGCAGATCTCACTAACCACTTGAAATTGAAGAAAATGGTTACTGAGATTCTATGCTAGATATCTTTGAATACTATTTCAAAGTTTAAGGGTTTAGATGAATAAGAAAAAAGTATAGGTTTCTGAAGGGGGAGGAGGGGAAGGAGACACCATGGGTGAGAAAAAGCAAAAGCACACATGGCCATGGGGGTTGGCTCTGAGGATCAGTATGACATGTAAAGAAACACTCCAATGGAGATGGCCAAGTATTTATGGGGGTTTGAGCTGGGAGGTGGAAAGCTAGCTTAGAAGGTTAATTTCTGCCCAGACACGGTGTTTAGGCTAAACTAAAATCCATCATGTGTCTATGTGTGTTTATTTATAAGTAGCAGGCTAGGGATTAATTCCACCACCCTAATAACCATAAGTATCAATTATAGATGTTAATATTTCCTTCACCATTTCGCATCCAACTTATGGCAGTTACAATCCATACTTACAGCTTGAGAAAGAGCCTGGATGAAAGTCAATTTCCTAGCCAAATAACAGGGAACCTAAGCCAAATACATTTAAATTTGCTACTCCCTTAACAGAAGCTGCTACTTTATCAGTTCGCACAACACCTCCTTGTCCCAGCTTTCTGTCCTCTGTAGGTGGTCCTCTCTGGAGAGGAGCACAGCATTTGTTTTTCCAGTGACAAAACTCCAGACTTGGAAACATGCATACAACTTATATCCTATGAATGCATCAGGTTATACTTAGGAATATATATGTTTATGTTTATACAAATACATATATGCATCCCATAACATGTACTAAAATGAATTTTTAAGAGAGAAATGAAGGCTATATAGAAGTGCTTGGAGGGAGAAATTTGGTGATTAAATTATAACCCCCCCAAAATATAAAATAGTAAATTTATTTTTAAGAGCTAGAGAGATCATTGAGAGTTAAGATCACTTATTGCTCTCACAGAGGACCTAAGGTTCCTTCCAGAACCCACATTAATAGCTTATAACCACATGAAAATTTATCCCCAGGGGATCTGACACCTTCTTCTAGCCTTGTGGAAAAATGCACTCACACATGCACACACACACACACACACACACACACACACACACACACACACACAC
>CAJQZJ010031962.1:5466216-5484659 GCA_907164525.1 Lophiomys imhausi | reverse complement strand
AGAGAGAGAGAGAGAGAGAGAGAGAGAGAGAGAGAGAGAGAGAGAGAGAGAAGAGGAGAAGAGAGTTGGGTAGGTAAGGAAGTAGAGAGGACCTGGTAACACTTGAGAAGGGAACTGTGATCAAAATATATTTAAGGAAACTTTTTTCAGTAAAAAAGAAAACAAACAAACTAATATGTTTAATTCTAAGTGTAGTGGGAGGCCACTAAAGCATTTGAAAGAGGGGTATCAAATGTGATTTAAGATGATGATTCTAGCCACTGGAAATAAAAACCGAGCAGTTTCTTCTTTTTGTTAACATAAAATGTGGGAATTACATGCTTTTTCTCTCACGACTTATTCTAATCTCAGCTCTATCCCATCTTTCATCTTTAGAGATCCCAATCACTGCCTTTCATAGGACAATAATAAAATTATTTCATACACGCAATTTTTAAGTTCCTTGGAAGAGGCCTCAGCTTCCTAATGAGTCCCCAGGAACAATTAGTGTGATTCTGAATAGATAGTAAATGCTTACTATTGAAGTTGAGATAAAAGTTGCTGTGGGCATGAGAGTTGCAAGCTGGGCCTCAGCTTTCTCCAGGCTGCTTCATCTGTCCTCATTACTTTTGAGTGTTGGTTGCAGCTGCCTGCAGTCAGCTCTTTAGCCTTGGCAAGCACAAGGACTGTATGTATCAACATACTAAGAATAGATTTGTCTCAGGGGAACAGGCTCACATTAACCAAGTCCCCAAAGACAGATGTTTAATGCCTGAACTCAAAGGTAGATCAGCACATTTTATCTTTTTCCGAAAGCTATACTAAAGGCTCAAAAATGACTAAGAAGCAATTTGTACATATGCTGTGCTGAAAGTTAAATTATAATCAGCAATGTCTTTGATAAGCACAGAATCAGAAAGAAAAGTAACTATGTGATTTGAATGTGTAAAAACATAATTGTTCTTAGGCAACTGGATTCATTTATAACTCAAATATCGATTTTTTTCCTGGGTATTAAGACAGCAAGCAAATCTCTTAGTGCTTCAATGAACATGGTCCAAATTGACTTTCTTGATGTATCTAGGATCAAAGAAACATCTTGGGAGAAATACACATCTTGGTAATAATGTTCAGTAGTGAAGCTTTAGCTAATTTTTGTTGTTGTTGTTGTTAGGAGTAGCTTAATGCTTCTAGAGTGATTTTTCTCTTATTTCTCATAGAACTCTATGATAATTTAATAACTTAACTCGGGAAATACTGGGAAGTACTTCAGTTATATTATGGAGACGGTGGAGTACTTTGTGAACTATGACTTAGCTTTGCACATTGTAAAATTTGTACAGTTTTAATATTGTCAAATCACAATAATTCAAAAATAGGCTTTCAATGTTATGAGACATTTAAATACAAAGTGATATTTGTGATCATATATTATTATTTATTGTTACATTGAATATTTGTTCAATACCCCTGAATTTGGTATTATATTATATTCTGTATTTGTTTATTATTATTACACAAAAGAGTAAAGAAAGTAGTCATTACATAGACTAAAAATCAAACATTTATTGAGTGTTAATTATCTCAAATTGCTGCAAAGTAAAATAATAACAGTTTTTTTTTTTTTAAATGCCAAGGCTTAAAAAAGCTTGCAGGTTGAAGCTAAACATCAAGAAAGTATCTTTCAGAATTGTTCATTTTGGGTTAAAAATAAAATTTCAGCCTTTTGGTCCTGTTTCTCTTACAGACATTTATTGTAGAGCAGGGATTGTGAAGGACTAACCTACCCTGTCTTGGCAGAGCTAGGCTGTCGACTTCCCTGCTACCAAGTTTTGTCCTTTTTGGACAGCAGTCTGTCTGCAGGTGAAGCAAGGAGTTTTTACATGCCAAGAGATAGGCTTGCCACTAATTCAACCATCTCACACTGGAGATTCTTCAATGCTTTTCTTCTACTTGGAGTAGAATAGGGGGTGCTTTCAGGAGCCGATATGTCATGATATCAAAAAAAAATCTTAATTTAAGACCACATCTTTGAATGCCATATTCTATAGATCTCTTGGTGTTTTTGAAGATGCCCTATCTATCTCTTGTATTTAGATAAGCAAATGTTGCTTGTCTCTTAACAACTTGATTACTGAGTAGCTTAGAGAATATCTGTGATAGACTGTCTTAGTAGCTAACAAGGTGACATGCATGCATGACTAGGAGTTTGTTTTTCTTAACTATCCTAAACAGTTTAAGACGGTTGGTATCAAGATGCCAGAGCTTCACATTTCATTTTTAAGTACCTCAGACTGATGCTGGAATGTATGGAGAGAAAATGGGAACTGTCCAGGTAGTCACTGGTTTGTCATTTCTTAGTATTGGAAGCTGCAGGCCCTGCACTTCCTATACAATCAGATATATTTATCCTTCTCAGCTCTCTGAGGTGGTTGAAGAATAGAGAGCTTGAGTCTCATAGCTAAATTTTGAGTTGTTTAGGAATCAAGAGGGCATTCTAGATCTAGGAAGATGGTTATAATAGTGATGCAAGTTAGTATGAAAACTAAGTCAGTTATAGAACTTTAAACTCATGGAGATGGTTAGAAGGTAGAAGGTTAAAGTCAGGGGCCAAATATGTATGAACTGGACATTGGGAAGGTATACTGGGCCATTTAACTCTCATAAATGTGGCATATTTAATTCTGCTGTTTTGTATAGTATGTACTGTTATAAGAGAAGGAACCATTTGTTGGAATGAAAAGAGAAGCTGTTGGGGGGGGGAAGAGGGTGGAAGGGTGGGACAGGAAGGGGGAATAGGGAAGGGTTTGCGACTGAGATTTAACTTGAAAAAAAATAAAGTACTTATAAAAAAAATAAAAAAAAAAATAAAATTTCAGTAAAAACCTCTTTCAAAATTGTCCTTTTACCCTTTGTTCATTGCTGTTGCTACTGCTATTTCTTTTCCCATTACTCCTGATGCTTCTTTGCTTTTTCTTTCATATTAAAGAGTGTCTCATATAGCTAAGGATAATCTTGAATTCCTGACTCTCCTACCTTTATTCCTCAAGTGTAGGGGCTACTTGGGTGTGATAACACACCCAAGTTCTTCCTTCTAACTTTCTATACATTTTGTGATGAAATCATCAGACTCTCTTATATGCATTTTGAATATGTCAGCAGTATAATGATTAAGTTATTTATTGTATATACAGCACAGTTTTATCCTCCTAAGATTTAACATATTTTTCTTCTCAATTTGATAAATAATTAATTTGGAATTGTGAGGTACCATAATGAAAAATTTTTATTTGGGTTGGCAGATAAAGGATGAAAGAAGTTTCAAGTGTAAATGAAGTAGTGACAGAAATTGTGTTAATAATATGTGAATAATATGAGGAGTAGGATAGAGAAAAGCTAATGAGGGGTTGTGCACACTATTTCTGAAATGACTGCATGATATGTAATTGTCCATTGCCTCAGATTATGGGATTCTTATTAGACAAAAATAAGGTAATCAATAAAGCACATGCTTACTGAAAGTAATAGAAATATGTGTGTAAAAAATAGTCTCATGAAATGTTAAGGAAATGTCATTATCAGTGTTAACAAAATAATTATTGCCCATATAATGGTATCAATAATTTTGACTAATATTTCTAAAAATAGGAACATCTCGATTATAATAAACTTGAACTTTGGCACTATAAAAGATAAAGAAACTATTTTTAAAAAGACTTTTTTTTTTTTTTGCCAAGGCAACTGATGGGGTGATGTTATGCATTCTAAATGCTCCCAGATGGGGTGATGTTATGCATTCTAATGCTCCCAGCAGCATGCTTGCTGTATTTCAAGTTATGATGTGTTACCTTGCTTGTCTCTGATTGGTTAAATACATTCTGAGGCCTGAGATTGGGCAAAGACCAAGATTCAAGGTGGGAATAAGGTTCTTAGACATCTGAAGAAGAGAGATTGATGGGTAGAAGAAGCCTCCAGAAGAAGAGAGAAGAAGAAAGAGAGAAAGCCCAGAGCAGGAACGAAGACACACGCCATGGGTTAGAGAAAATAACCTCATTCCAAGTGGCCTGTAACATCAGCATAGTGTGGAGAATAACAGTGCAAGGGGACATATGTATATAAGGGGTCATATTTGGGGAATAGAATTAAAAGCTAGTTTAGATGTGCTAAGATTGCACAATCCAGGCCAAGGCTTGTTAAAATCTATCAGGTGTATGTGTGTGCTCATTTATAATGGCAGGTCAAGGATTAACCCTGCTGACCAATTAAATATAACATAAATATTAGTAAATAATTAAATTAATTATTTCTACAGGCAAATCTTTGAAATTGAGTCTCTGACTTTATGACAAACCAAGTTCTATACTGAAAAAACATATTCATGATAAAAAGATGAAGTAATTTAGTGTTTTAAAATAAATTAATTATTTTGTCTTTTTCGTGTTTTGTTTTCATAAAGCAGTATTTTTTACCCCTTGAGGCTGACTACCTCTTTGGAAGCACAGAAGTGCTGTTGTTTACTTTAATACAAACATAGAACTGATTTGTTTCCTGCAGTTGTGCCACCAAATACAGGAGATCCAAAGATTTCTTTCCTTGGTTCACTGTTTATGTATAATGCACATGCTATGATAACTCAACAAGGGATCTTAAAGCACAATTGTCAGACTGATTCAACTGATAAAGTTTTAATTCTGGATGTTTTTGCATTTGAAAGCATTGCTGATGAGATGTTCAAAGTATAGCTCACTTAAGTAATGCATCCAAGATATATTTCTTTCAACAGTGCTCTGGAGTTATTTCCCAAGTTTCAATTCACATATTCACTGCAAAGTAAACCATTCTAAACATATCTCAGCCCACTCCTCTACTGATCATGGAGATATAACAGATCACTTCTGCTTAAGATTTCAAATTATAAGTCCATCTTTCATTTGCTTATTGGTTGAACATATACATATTGACATCCTGATGGAGGAAAATAACTGTTCTAGGGCTGAGAAACAGTAAATATAGTTATTGCTCCAGAAAATATCCAATAGCTTTATATTTGATTTGTTAAATTCTACATAATTTTTCTTAAGCCTATTCCCTTCCTTTAGGAAATAAGGATTTTTTATTCTCATTTATGTATATGCAATGTATGCATGAGTATCTCTGTGTGTTTATATATCCAAATACATGTGGACACACTGTTCACTGGTGTGTATATCCATGTGTTCTCATTCACTGCTTGCTGATTTAATCTCTTCACAGCTTGTTCAGCCCATTTTCTTTCTTTTATATTATTATTATTATTATTATTATTATTATTATTATTATTATTATTTGGTTTTATGATACAGGGTTCTTCTGGGTAACAGTACTGGCTGCCTTAGAACTCACTTTGTAGACCAGGCAGGCCTCAAACTCACAGAGATCTGTCTGCCTGTGTCTCCTGAGTTCTGGGATTAAAGACTTGTGTCACCATGCCTAGTCTCAGCCCATTTTCTAATACAACCCAGGAACATCTAGGCTGGGTTCTCCTTTATCAGTTAGCGATCAAGAAAATGTGTCACTAACTTGCCTACAGGCAATCTGATAAAAACATTTTCTCAGTTAATGTTTCTCTTCCCATTTGATTCTAGCTTATGTCAAGTTGACAAAAACTATCAAAGACAATTGACCCCTTGTCAACTTGACACACCAATACAAAACCATTAAGTAATAACATTTTCTATCCTATTTATTCACATTAATGTTACTATAAAAATGTAAAACATTCTAGCTTTTACCGAAGAATGGATTTTAAAAAACTGTGGTACATTTACACAATTGAATACTACTCAGCTAATAGAAACAAGGAAATCATGCAATTTGTAACCAACTGGATAGAACTAGAAAATCTCATCCTAAGTGAACTAACACAGACCCAGAAAGATAAACATGGCATATATTCACTTATAACTGGATGTTAGCCATATAGCAGAGAATAATAATCCTATAACCCACAGGCCCAAAGGAATAGGAACATGGACTTTGTTACCTGTTAGTGGAACACTTTAACCTAGTGGAGCTGCCATGTTGGGCCCAAGAGAAAGAGGAAGTTCTTAGCCCTGATGAACTGAGGGGGGCTGATATGTGGGGCCAATCTACAATAGAGAAGTAGGATAGGTGGGAGAGAAAGTAAAGGGTTGGACAGAGGGACTGGGAGGGGAGGAGGGTAGGAGCTATGATTGAGATGTAACTTGAATTAATTAAAAATTTTATTAAAAAACTTCAAACATTTTAAAAGTTTATTCTTTTGGAATATCAAAAGTCTCTTTAAAATGTTACAATCTCTGTAAAATATTCAAGATCTCAGAGTGTGCATTTCTGTGAAACTCAAAACCAAGTTACATATTTTCTTATCGCAAGAGGAAAGAACAGGGACACAATCACGCTGAAACAAAACCAAAAAATATAAAACACACTGAAATGTAGGAATACTCCAGAGCTGCTCATATAGTGAACGCTGGAAGTCTGAAGAAGCTGATTCTAATTACTGTGGAGAAATGTTGCAACAAGACAGATGAATTTGCCAGCATGAGTAGAGGCAAACCGATAAGAGAAAAGTTTCTTTTTTCTTTCTTCCTTTCTTTTCTTTCATTTTTAAAAAAATCTGTTTTCATCAGTATTCCCATCATGCACATTTAAGGTGGATCTTCCCGCTTAAATTATCTGATCACACAGACTTTCACTGGAGTTCCCAAATTAAGTTTATTCTACATCCAATCAAGTTCACAACCATGATTAGCCACACAAATGGATAATGAACACACACATACACACATGAGAGAGAGAGAGAGAGAGAGAGAGAAAGAGGAGAGAGAGCAATCTCTCTTTGGAACATACTGAAAGTGATCTTTCAGTTTTATTAGTTTACAAGCTGTGATGGTTAATTTTGGCCTTTATGTGAAGAATTTTGTCGATTCAATGATTTGAAGTGGGAATGCTCACTCTAGTACAGGCGGAATTTTTACCCAGAAACATGAGAATAGTAGTTGTCCATGGACTTTATCCACCAGAAATTGTTATACTGTTTGGAGTACTCTTTGTGACTGTTCCATATAGTGACAGTGAATGTGCAAAATGAAACCTTTTAATCAAATAGTATTGTGTTGTATAATTAGCTGTATATCAATAGAAGATTGAATATGAGTAATTAACATTATAAAATGCTTGCAACTTCACAAAATGTAAAATATATATTTTCAATGTAAAATATATATTTTCAATTGAGCATTACATTTTAAATTTGTTCTATTGGCATATGTAGATGAATATACCAGGTTTACAGAAATAAATAAATGGAAATGGTGACTGTCAGGAAAAAAAGTTATTTAAGGAAATCTACAAGCAATTCCTTGGCAAAGATTCAAAGTGGTTGTGTTCTTTTAAGGGTATAATTACCTCTTATTAGTATTATAATTACTTGGATAGAGATAAGCATTGAGTCTACAAAGTCTATGAACACTTAGGATGCCAGCTTTAGGAAAACAGTCTTAATAATGTGTGATTCAGACTTTATCAGAATTATCCAAATATAGTTCCAGAATCAAATATGAGAAGACATAACAGTCATCAGATACAGGGACAGAAAACTCAGATGCTTCCAAGGGCAACATGCACCATAGAAAGAAGCTAAGTGAAGAGAATTGAATTATGAAGAACACATGTCCCATTTAAGAAATCAGCTTGTCGTGTTGTTTAAACATGGATTCTAATTTTCCATAATAGTTTCTATAAGCAATTGCTTTACCTACCTCTAATTAACCAACTTCTCTTTTATGTCCTCATAAGGATTATTATTTGAGTAGTTATGCATGAAGATTAGGAAAATATCAACCATTAGCATAGTAATTTGCTGTTAGAATTAACTCTATCCACTTAGTGCAAAAGAATCTAAGCTAACTGATAAGTTCTTGCTTTGGAACACTATCATTATCATTTGACACAGTCTGAATAGCATAATGGACTTGTTAGTGTTAAGGAAAGGAGTACTACCTACTCAGTGCCATAGATGCATTCCCTAACATATATCTTTATAACCCCAGCTATCACAGCCTCTCATTTGATAATATCTTGAGATAGTATCCTTAGTTCAACTATAGCAAATATATATATATATGATATATATGTCATTCTGTTGTTTTACTTCACATGGGAGTGGTTTATTATGATAAAACATCTTTGAAACATTCTTCACAGCCACATAGTATGTAAAGGTTCAACTGCAAAAACTTTATTATATAAATATGAATACTAAATAGAATATAGAACATGTAATAATTAACTAAGAACAAACATTTTACTGAAAAAGTTAACTGTCAAAGACTAGAAATGTTCTAGTTTCAAAATGAATGGCAGAGCCAAGTGACTAGGTTAGTCTCAATTTTAAAATGTTCTATGAATACACAACACATGTAAGATACTTGATTTAAGGTAGATGAGCTTACAGATCAGTCATGAATTGAGCCTCATAGAAAGTCTGGCAAATTTAAAAAATGAAAACAAGCAGTTATTGTGCACTGTGATATCTACTGCAAGAATATTTTTCTGCTTTATTCCAATTAAAAGTTAAACTAAGATGTTTTTCTTGAAAGTTATAATAATCATCAAGATGAGTGACAACAATTAGTGTAGTGCTGGAATTAAGCCTAGAGTATAAAGATAATTTAATTAGAAATTGCATAAGAATATTGTTTAAAATGTCCTAAAGTCATTTAATTTAGAAACTAGACCTTCCACCTCATGAGTTTGCCACATTCATGTTCCTTAGCTATAGAGACAAAATAAAACCTTCCATAAACAAGCAGTTTTCAAGGAAAACATACTTCAGAGAAACAATTCCAAAACATATTCTATAATGTGTACTTTTCATTTTGTAACCTCCTCTTCTCAACTAGATGTAAACAATTATATATTCTTCTCAATTTCATTTTATTATAAGTAGCGTAAACTCCTCTCGTAGTCATCAAAGTTGATATAAAACCTTATTATGTAACACAGGAAGAGATTAAAACTAACCCTGTCACTCTGTAGGAAAAGTACATGTTGCTTATGACTTCTTATTCTCTTTTCAGGGCAGTGAGCTTGGCAGTAACATCAATAAATGACAGAGGCATGGGATAGGCATGGATACTTTAGCCCCTGTGGAGAAGCTGTCAGTGGATGACATAACAAAACCCACAGGCGCTCTGGAATCACTGCTTACATGTTGGTTCTCTTGGAGGAACTAATCAAGCAGAAAAGTAGAGTTTAAGTTTTCAAAATATGTGTGCTTGGTTGCTCAGAAGTATAAAACAAGCATGGAGAGGCAAGACACTTAATGAAATGTGTCAAGATGTATAGCTGAGAATATTAACCAGAATAAGAGATGAAAATAAATACAAAACATGCCCAGGAATTGGAAATGACTCACCAGAAGCAATAATTTTTCCTCTCTTCCTGCATTTGAATGGTGACTATTCAGTGTTGTTTTATCACTGTAATCATTTCCTAGAGTAATTTTAATCAATTATTTGTTAATTATTCTAATTTCCTTAATATCTTGTTACATTATTTCAATTATAGCTATGTGAAATAGATTAAAATATTAATTATTTTGAAGAGGAGAATATGACAGAATTTAAATTATTTGGTCAGTGTTTTTGTCATATAAAGCAAATTTATATATAATAACCTTTCCATTCTACCAGTAACAATAAATTCTATGTTAAGAGTATGTCCAGTTTTATATTAAAGAACTTGCAACATACATATATTTTGCTCTATTAAAATATTTTAAACACTTTTTTTTGTTGTCGTTCTTTTATTTCAGAGATTCCAGATTGTTTCTGAAATAACAAGAAGATTCAAAAATTGGTATGTCCCCCCCTCACCTGAGAAGAAGGATAGGAAGATAGAGGGGAAGAGAGTAGGAAAGTAGGACTGGTATGGGAGGAGGGGAGGATGGGAGGAGGCTTTAATCAGGATTTAACGAATGAATAAATAAATAAGTGTTGAAAAAAGTTGCTATGGAGACTGGAAAGTCAGCACCAAAGACGCTCTGAGTAAAAGAGTAAGAGCCAGAAGATGGGAGGGATACTCTGAAAGGCTGTGCTTTTGTCCCTGGCATGTCCATCATAATCATAAACTCACAGTAACTATGGTTACCTGTACAAGACCTACATAAGATCAAGCAAATAAAATCCTGGCAGAAGTGGTATACTTAGTTTTTTAGGTCCAGTTCCCTACTGAGGAGCTATTGACAGTGAACAATTGATGGGTGAGGGAGAATTGATCTTTATCAAGGATATGGTAACTGGTAAGTTTCCGTGTGCCGGGGGCCAACCTGTAGCCTCTGCCACTTCAAACAACATTAATCAGACTAGTTGGTATCAATATGAAAAGAGATGTGAAATTTTGATGAGCCACTAGACTTGCACAGGTTTAAACCAAATCAAATGCCAGCATTAGAAAGGGAAATTGGGAACAAAAGGAGAAGTGCAGTGGGACCCAAGCAGCAGGGAGCATGGAGAACTGCACGGTGTGGTGCAGAACCCAGGCAGAGGAGAGAGGGCCATGGAAGCGGGCAAGAGTCACTCAAAGCCCAGTGAGTAGACAGGCTTGGGGCTCAAAGCAAAGGCTAGTGGAGAGAGACACAGACTCTCATCCAAAGCGGAGACCAGCTGCGTGGGGCAGAGGCCACTGGTGTGGGGCAAAGGCCCAGGACCCAGTGCAGAGACCATCGCGGACCCTGCCTCAGAAGCAGGCAAAAGCCACGCAGCATCTGGCAGGTAGGCACAAGCATGTCTGGGCTTACCTAGAAAGGTGTTGGACAAAAAGTTCCCTCTACTGGATATACACTCACTTGGAAGAACATTGTGCTCAGACAGGGCAGAGGGCTGCTCTTCCTGCATCTGTACAGTCTCCAGCAGGTCTGATTATTTCAGGGTCTTGGAAGATAGCATCAACTGCCAGATAGAGAGAGGTACCTCCTGGCTACCTGAGCGCCCAATATTCACACTGTTACTTCAACACCCTATAGAGGACTGGCAGTGCCACTGAAACGGTCCAGAAGACATAAAGATAAAACAGCATAGGGCAACCAGATGGCAAAAGGCCAGCAAAAGAATAGAACTGTCAAAAATCAGGGAAATAAGACTCCAGTGAAATTCAGAGAGGCTAACACAGCAAGCCCTGAACAACCCACCACAGCTGAAACACATGAAAATGATGACAAATTTATACTTAGGAAAATGATGGAGTCCTTTCAAGAAGAAATTATAATACTGAAAAGAATACAAAGAATCCTCAATTTTACAAATGAAAGCATTGGAGAATACCATTAGAGACCTCCAAGCCAAAGCACCCTAACATGAACAGGAAAGAGAAAAGGTAATGAAAGATTCGAAAGATTTGAAAGACCAGCAAATTGGAACAAGAACAGTATAAAATGAATAAAATGTTTCAAGACTTGAAATTGGAAGTAGAAGCAATAAAGAAAACACAAGCAGAGAAAAGAGTGGAAATGGAGAATCAAGGGAAGAGAATAGGAATTACAGACATGAGTATCAAAAATAGGTTACAAGAGTTGGAAGACAGGATCTCAGGTGTGGATATTTGATGGAAGAAATCAGAAAAACAACAACCAAAGAAAATGAGAAATCTAAAAAAGTTTTCACCCATAACATAAAAGAAATCAAGGACTCAATGAAAAGATGGAACCTAAGAATTATAGGCATGGAGGAAAGAGAATAGGCATAGAGGAAAAAGAAGACTCCCGACTCCAAGGTCCAGGAAACATCTTCAACAAAATCATAGAAGAAAACTTCCCAAACTTAAAGAGAGAGATGCAAATAAAATTCAAAGAGGCATACAGAACTCCAAACAGATTAGATTAGAAAAGAAACTCCTCTCACCACATAATAATTGAAACTCCAAATGTACAGAACAAAGAAACAATATTAAAAGCTGTAAGAGAAAAAGGTCAAGTAACATATAATGGCAGATCCATCAGAATTACACCTGAATTCTCATCAGAAACTTTAAAAGACAGAAGGGTCTGGACAGATGTCCTATGAGCCCTGAGAGAACATAGGTGCCCAGCCAGACTACTAGACCCAGCAAAACTTTCTATCAACATAGATGGAGAAAACAAGATATTCCATGACAAAATCAAATTTAAACAGTATCTACCCACAAATCCTGCCCTACAGAAGGTCCTAGAAGGAAAATTCCAACCCAGAGAAGATAACTATACCCAAGAAAACAGAGGAAGCAAAAACTCCACTGCAGCTAAACCAAAAGAAACACACAATCACCACCTACACCAAAATAATAGGAAATAACATCCATTGGTCATCAATATCCATCAACATGAATGGATTCAACTCCCCAATAAAAAGACACAGGCTTACAGAATGGATCCATAAACAAGACCCATCATTTTGCCACATACAAGAAGTGCATGTCACTAACAAAGATAGACAGTAGCTCATATTAAAGAGCTGGGAAAAGGTTTTCTAAGCAAATGGACCCAGGAAGCAAATTGGACTAGCTATTTTAATATCAAATAAAATTGACTTTCAACTGAAGTTAATCAAAAAAGACAGAGAAAGGCACTGAATACTAGTTAAAGGAAATATTCATCAAGATGACATCTCAATATTGAATACCATATACAAGGGCACCTAAATTTGTAAAAGAAACTCATCTAAAGCTTAAACCACACATTGATCCACATACATAAGTAGTGGGAGATTTCAACACCCCACTCACAGCAATGGACAGGTCATCAAGACAGAAACCAAACAGAGAAATAATGAGTGTAAAAGAGGTCATGAACCAAATGGACCTAACAGATATCTACAGAATGTTTCAGCCAAAAACAAAGGAAAACACCTTCTTCTCAGGACCGCATGGAACCTTCTCCAAAATTGACCATATAGTCGGACACAAAGCATGCCTCAACAGATACAAGAAAATTTAAATAACCCCTTGTATCTTATCAGACCACCATGGATTAAAGTTGGACTTCAACAACAACAGAAATAACAGAAAGCCTACACACTCATGGAAACTGATAAACTCTTACTGGATGACTACTGGGTCAGGGAAGAAATAAAGAAGGAAATCAAAGACTTCTTAAAATCTAACGAAAATTAAGGTACAGCATACCCAAACCTATGGAACACAATGAAAGCAGTGCTACGAGGAAAGTTCATAGCACTAAGTGCCTTCAAAAAGAAAATTGTGACAGCACATATTAGCTAATTAATATCTGAACAGTAAGAACTGGAAAAAAACAAAACAAACAAACAACCAAAAAAAAAAAGAAGCAAACACTCCCAAGAGGAGCAGAAGGCAGGAAATCATTAAACTTAGTGCTGAAATCAACAACTTAGAAACAAAAAGAATGATAAAAAGAATCAATGAAACCAAGAGTTAGTTCTTGGAGAAAATCAACAAAATAGATAAACCCTTAGCCAAGTTAACTAAAATACAGAAGGGAAAAACCTAAATCAACAAAATCAGAAATGAAAAGGAAGAAATAACAACAGACATTGAGGAAATCCAGAGAATCTTTAGGTCCTACTTTAAAAATCTATACTCCACCAAATTTGAAAACCTAGGTGAAATGAGTAATTTTCTTGATAGATTCCACCTTCAGAAGCTAAATCAAGATCAGGTTAACAGATTAAACAGTCCTATAACCCCTAAGGAAATAGAAACAGTCATTAAAAATCTCCAAACCAAAAAAAAAGCCCAGAGCCAGATGGTTTCAGTAGAGAATTCTACCAGACCTTCAAAGAACTAATACCAATACTCTTCAAACTCTTCCACAAAATAGAAACAGAAGGAACACTGCCAAAGTCATTCTATGGGGCCACAGTCACCCTGATTCCTAAACCACACAAAGACCCAACAAAGAAAGAGAACCTCAGACCACTCTCCCTCATGAACATAAATGAAAAATTACTTAATAAAATAATGGCAAACCAAGTCCAAGAACACATCAAATGTATCATACACCATGATCAAATAGGCTTCATCCCAGGAATGCAAGGATGGTTCAACATGTGAAAATCCACCAATGTAATTCACCATCTAAACAAGCTGAAAGAAAAAAAAAACACATTATTATCTTCCTAGATGCTGAAAAAGCATTTAATAAAATCCAACACCCTTCATGCTAAAAGTCTTGGAGAGAAGAGGCATACAAGGACCATACCTAGAAATAACAAAGACGATCTACAGCAAGCATGTAGCAAACATCAAATTAAATGGAAAGAAACTTGAAGCATTTCTCTAAACTCAGGGAAAAGACAAGGAGGTCCACTTTCGCCATATCTCTTCAACATAGTATGATGAAAAAGAAGAATCAGGGCAATAAGTATATATATATATATATATATATATATATATATAATAATTATTAAAGTGCAAACAAGTACCAGGAAACTTAAGTTGGAGTCAAAGCTCATGCTAACAGAGATAAGGAGAAGCCTGATACAAAGTTCAGTAAAGGGGTAGGTGCTCTTGGGGAAAGTCTTCCACCCAACTAACTTTCTAACTTGTAAAAAGAAATTAAATGATTCTATTAATGTGCTTAGCCATTTCCTCCTTATTTGGTCCCCAAACAGGTTTACTACTACCCAAATCAGCAGGAAGTCATTTTAAGAGAGCTATGTCGCATCTCCAGTAAGTGGGGTGGGTGATTTTTCATTCCTTTGGTCATTTGATGGGTTATAGATACTTGTTTTTATTTAGGGGGAGAGATTACAAGTTCTTAAATGGTCTTGTTAAATAGGTTTTGGAGGTTAGATCAGAGTTTTTTCTCTTTTTCTTTTCTGTATCCTTCTTTCTCTCCTATGTAGGGGTAAAAAGACTTGAGAAAAATGGGATGTAGACATAATATAGGAATGATAATGAAAAAGGGAGAGATTATTGAATATGCTCTTATATCTTTGTATAATGATACAAAATTAAGATTTTATTTGGCTACATCAGTATTGATCTTTGTATATTGATATAAAATTAAGGTTAACTCTTTTAAAGGTATTTTACCTAGGTAACGCTTAAAAATGAAATGTGAAATTTTGGCCTTTTGTTAGCAACTGTCATAAACTGTTTAGAATAATTAAGAAATGAAAACTAATAGTCATCCAAGCATGTCATTTTTTAGGTACTAGGGTAGTCTATCACAATTATTTTCTAAGTTAATCAGAAATCAAGTTGCTAAGAGACAAGCAACATTTGCTTATCCAAATATAAAGAAATAGATAGGTGGTCTTCAAAAACCTGAAAAGATCTGCAGAATATGGCATTCAAAGATGTTCTTTTAACTTAAGATATTTTTGATATTGAGACATGTCAGCTCCTGACAGCACCACTTACTCTACTCCAATTAGATGATGAGCATTGAAGAATCTCCAATTGGAGATGGTTGAATTAGTGGCAAGCCTGTCACTTGGCAAGAAAAAACCCTTGCTTCAACTGTAGACAGACTGCTGCCCAAAAAGGACAAAACTTGGAGGCAGGTAGGTCGACAGCCTAGCTCTGCCAGGACAGGGTAGGACAGTTCTTCATAATTACTGTTTTACAATTAATGTCTGTTAGAGAAATGGGGCCAAACGGCTGAAGATTGAAGCTGTAATGTATGGAGAGAAATTGAGAACTGTCCAGGCAGCCACTGGTATGTCATTTCTTAGTTTTGGAAGCTGCTGGCCCTGCACTTCCTGTATAATCAGAGATATTTATCCGTCTTGATGTGGTTGAAGACTAGATAGCTATAGTCCCATTGTTAAATTTTGAGTTGTTTAGGAATTAAGAGGGTGTTCTGGATCTAAGAAGATGTTTTTAAAATTGTGATGCAAGTTAGGATGGATTTTGAGTTGGATATAGAACTTTAAATTCATGGAGATGGTTAGATAGTAGAATGTTAAAGTCAGGTGCCAAATACACATGGACTGGACATTGGGAGTGTATGCTAAGCCTTATAATTCTAATAATTGTTTCCTAATTATTTTTGTTCTTTTGTATTGTATTTGTTGTCATAAGAGAAAGATACACTTGTTAGACTGAAAAGGGGAGCTCTTGCGGGGGAAAAGATATACCTAAAACTTAAAAATAGGAAGCAGATAGGGGGTGAGGGGGAAGAGGGTGGGAGGATAGAACGGGGGGGGGGGTGGGGAATAGGGAGGGGATTGTGATTGAGGTCTAACTTGAAGAAATAAAAGAAAAGATAAGGCCTGAACAAATTGCTGCTCCCGTAAAGACACAGCAAAAAAAAAAAAAAAAATCTGCAAAAATAATTCAAGAAAGGATCCAGACTCCATCCTAAGAAGCCTATCTTGGCATCCTTGTTCAAATGGTTCCTGCCTTAAGTCCTGAAGAATACACAAGTAAAGAGGTTATAGAATCTTCCTCTATGTTTAAGGAAGCCAGGAATGAGGCAAAGGAGTTCCTGTATATAGACCACGAGAGGCCATTGAATGGAGTTGTGAAGGTAAAGGCTGAATTATGTTGGATAACTGATGATGTTAGGGGTTCGAGAACCCTATAGTATCTGCCTAGGATGGCTGCATGCTAAGAGTGGGACCATTCTTCAGTTGAGGGACATCTGGAGTGTTTCCAGTTTCTAGCTATTACAAATAAGGCTGCTATGAACATAGTTGTGGAAACTTCCTTGTGATTAGTTGAGGAGTCATTTAGATGTATACCCAGAAGTGCTATAGCTGGGTCCCAAGGCAGAGCTATTCCATTTTTTCTAAAATATCGCCAGACTGACCTCCATAGTGGTTGCACTAGTCTGCACTCCCACCAGCAATGGAGGAGAGTTCCCCTTTTTCCACAGCCTCGCCAACAAAAGAATGGATTAAAAACTGTGATACATCTACACAAGGGAATACTATTCAGCTATCAGAAACAACGAAATCATGCAATTTGCAGCCAAATGGGTGGAACTAGAGAAGCTCATCCTGAGTGAACTAACCCAGAACCAGAAGCATGCACATGGCATTTATTCATTTATAATCAGATTTTAGCCATATAGTACAGGATATCTATACTACAACGAATGCACCAAAGGGAACATGAACATAGTTTTTTTTTTTTTCCCCTGTCAATGAGACACTATGCCCTAGTTGTGCTGCCTTGTAGGCCCCCAGTGTATGAGGAAGCTCTTGGCCCTCATATGACTGCTGAACTGGGGCAGGGAACTGTTATTCCACTCCAGAGGAGTGTGATGGAAGAGATAAGGGGTAGAGGGTGGGAGGGCAGACTGGGAAGGGTAGAAAGAGGACACTGTGATGGAGATGTAACCTGAAGTAAAAAAATAAATATTAAAAAACAAAACAAAACAAAAAAACAAAGAGTGGAACCAGCCCAAAAGAGAGAAGTATATTGAAGTCAGTAAAGCTAGAAGGGCAGAGACTTCTGGGCACCAGACAGGGAGCTTCAGGATTTGGATTTTGTCCTGCTGGATTTCAGTCTCGCTTTGGTCCTATATTTCTTCACTGTGTTCCTATTCTTCTCTTTTGAAATGGTAATGCATATTCTGTGTCATTATATATTAGAAGTATTTAATCTATTTTTTATTTTACAGTGGATTACAATTAAGAGATTGCCTTAAATCTCAGAAAAGACATAGGACAATGAAGCAGTGTTGAGATTATGAAAATCTATTGGGAGTTTTGAAATCAGTCAGAATGCATTTAGCTTAATTATACAGGCACGGGAGTATGGATACCAAAGAGTAGAATGTGGTGGTTTGAATTAGATAGGCCTCATACTTCTCAGATATATGAATAGTTGGTTCTCAGTTGGTGGTGGTTTGAACAGGATTAGGAGGGATAGATTTCTTGCAGTAGTCATGTCACTTGGGGTGTGCTTCAAGTTTCAAAAGCTGTCATTTGTTTTCTACCTCTTATTTGTGGATCAGATGTGGAAGCTCAGATAATCCTGCTGCTATGTCTTTGCTAGTCTCTGAAATCATCAGCCCAGTGAAATCCTTTCTAAGTTCTCATCATTATGGTGTTTTATTAGTACAGCATAAAAGCAATTGAAGCAATGTATTAAGTGCCATTTCAAATTTTCCAATTCATATATGAATTATTTAGTACTCTTAAATATATTTAGTGCAGAGAAATTTTAATTTATGTTTTATTATTTGTAATCCCCATCTTTTTTCTACTATATTTATTTCATTAACTCTTCCAAATTAATCACACTTGGAATATTATCAATATATAATGCATAGTCTTGAAAATTGTCAAACATTTTCAAATAAAGTGTTTTGACAATTATATTATATTGTATTAAAGTTATAATTTGTATGTATACAAACTTTTAATTGATTCATTTATCTTATAACTGAAATATTCTCTCTTACCTTGTTCACAAAACATTTCCTAAGTGTGTGTGTGTGTGTGTGTGTGTGTGTGTGTGTGTGTGTGTGTGTG
>CAJQZJ010031962.1:5427616-5459975 GCA_907164525.1 Lophiomys imhausi | reverse complement strand
ATCACTATTATAACCATCTTCTTAGATCTAGAACGCCCTCTTGATTCCTAAACAACTCAAAATTTAGCTATGAGACTCAAGCTGTCTATTCTTCAACCACCTCAGAGAGCTGAGAAGGATAAATATATCTGATTATATAGGAAGTGCAGGGCCTGCAGCTTCCAATACCAGTGACTACCTGGACAGTTCCCATTTTCTCTCCATACATTCCAGCATCAGTCTTCAGCTTTTTGGTCTTGTTTCTCTGACAGACATTTATTGTAGAGCAGGGATTGTGAAGGACTAACCTACCCTGTCTTGGCAGAGCTAGGCTGTCGACTTCCCTGCTACCAAGTTTTGTCCTTTTTGGACAGCAGTCTGTCTGCAGTTGAAGCAAGGAGTTTTTACATGCCAAGAGATAGGCTTGCCACTAATTCAACCATCTCACATTGGAGATTCTTCGATGCTGTTCTTCTACTTGGAGTAGAATAGGGGGTGCTGTCAGGAGCTGATATGTCACGATATCAAAAAAAAATCTTAATTTAAGACCACATCTTTGAATGCCATATTCTGCAGATCTCTTGGGGTTTTTGAAGATGCCCTATCTATCTCTTGTATTTAGATAAGCAAATGTTGCTTGTCTCTTAACAACTTGATTACTGAGTAGCTTAGAGAATATGTGATAGACTGTCTTAGTAGCTAAAAAGGTGACATGCATGCATGACTAGGAGTTTGTTTTTCTTTACTATCCTAAACAGTTTAAGTCGGTTGGTATCAAGAGGCCAGAACTTCACATTTCATTTTTAAGTATCTCTAGGTACGATACCAATAGGAAGCGTTACCTTAAATTTTGCATCAATATACAAAGATGTATTCAAATGTGGCTAAATATACTCTTAATTTTGTATCAATATACAAAGATCAATGCCTATGCGGCCCAATACAATCTTAATATTGCGTCCATATACAAGGGTCATTACCATTGTGGCCAACTATAATCTTAGTTTTGTATCAATATACAAATAACAATACTGACGTAGACCAACACAATCTTATTTTTGCACAATAAACAATGGTCAATACCACTTTAGCCAAATATACTATTAATTTTGTATCAATATACAAGGGTATAAGGGCATATTCAATAATGTGACCTTTCTTCTTGATCCTTCCTGTGCTGTGTCTCGATTTTTCTCTGGTCTGTGCATTCCTACATAGGAGATAAAGAAGGATACAGAAAAGGGAAAGAAGGAATACCCTGGGTCTAACCTCCAAAACCCATTATACAGGACCATTTAACAACTTGTAATCTCTTCCCCTAAATAATAGTGTTTTCAGTTGTCCTTCAAATAACCGAAAAAGGGGGGGTGCGGAGAAACACCCTCCCCACCCTCTGGGTATGGGACGTCGCTCTCTTAAAATGACTTCCTGCTGATTTGGGTCGTAGTAAACCTGTTTGGGGCCCAAACCAAAATGGAAAAATGGTTAAAAATGTTAATACAATCCTTTTATGTTCAGTCCTTCTGTTCTCAGCTGTTTAGATGACCTAAGGAATTTGTAGGCAGAAGCTGAACTTCCAGGCTTTACTGAGGTTCTGGCTGGGGCATTGTGTAGGGCTGAACGGTCTTAGCGATATTGAGTTGTTGTGGTTGTAGGCTTTTGATGGAGACATCTATTGAGGGAGTCTGTCAGGCTGAATCATCTGGGTCACTCGTCTTCTTTTGGTGTCTGATTGTGATTTCTGCTGAGGTTTCCGTTGTCCAGTTGTCCCTGGGTTCCTTGAATGGATGCTTTGATTCTCCTCGAATGATAAGAACAGAGCCCTGCCCTATTCCTCACTCAGGGACAATCACCCTCTTTTTTTTGGGGTGGGGTAGGTAATATTTCTCCTGAAGCAAATTTGGTTTTTGACAATATATAAAGTGTTATCTTTCAATCTGGTTTAAAGAAGAAATTATTTTGTTATTTTGGAGCTAAACCAGCTTTAGTGTATATATTTTGAGGTCTCGAAGGACAATTTGTTTGTGTTGTGTGGGCCTTTTGTAAGTAGCTTTTAAACTCAGGTCCTTCCAAATCCTATGTGTGTGTCTCTGCATTCTAAATATTGGGATCCAAGACCTGTGGTTCCCATCTAAGGGGATTAAAGATGTGTTCCACCACTCCTGGATCAAAGTTTTTCTTTATTTAGAGTTTGTTTTGTATCAGGCTGACCTTGAGCTCTGAGATCTGCCTGTTTCTGTCTCTAGTGTGTTGGGGTTAAGGGTGTACTCCTCTTGAATGCTGGGATTAAGGGTGTGTACCTTCACCACCCTTCTCCGTGTAACTCTAGAATTTATAAGTCCACTAACACTTTGGTGCTCCTCCCGTCTCTGCTGAAGTTAAAGGCATGGGTTAACACCACATTTCTTCTGTATTTTACCTTAGCTCTACGTTTTTTCGACACTTGGAGGTTCATAAAACCAGGTTGAACGGCTGTGTCCTTTAATTTATTTACAGTGTATTAACGTTGTTATCTGCTTTTTTTTTTAATTAGTAAATTTATTTGTTTGTTGCTACAGGTTACATCCTTGACATATTGTCCTCTTTTCCTGCTTCCCAGGCCCACTTTCCCATGCTCTACTCCCTGACCCTTCCATCTTGATCCTTTGGGGTGGAGTGTCCCTGCATACCAGTCTCTCACCACAGATCAGGAGTCATATGAGGGCTGAGGGCCTCTTCATACACCGGGGGTCTATGAGGCAGTACTGCCAGTGAAAGGTGTCTCCTTGCTACGGGGGGGGGGGGACAAAAAAAAAAAACAAACAGACACACAAACCCACAAAAACAAAGAACAACAACAAAAAAAGACAGGAAAAAGAAAGAGAAAAAAGAGGGAAAGGAAAAAGAAAAAGAAATGAAAAGAAAAAAGAAATTTATGTCCATGTTCCTTTTGGTGTGTTGGTTGTAGTACAGATATCCTGTACAATATAGCTAAAATCCTAGTGTAAGTGAATAGATGCCATGTGCATCCCTTTTGAGTCTGGGTTAGCTCACTCAGGATGAGCTTCTCTAGATCCATCCATTTGGTTGCAAATTGCATGATTTCATTGTTTCTTATAGCTAAGTAGTATTCCATTGTATAGATGTACCACAATTTTTTAATCCATTCTTCAGTTGAGGGACATCTGGGTTGTTTCCAGTTTCTAGCTATTACAAATAAGGTTGCTATGAACATAGATGAGGAGACTTCCCTATGTCTCTGTGCGGTGTCCTTTGGGTGTATACCCAAAAGTGGTATGGCTGGGTCCTGAGGCAAAGTTATTTCTAGATTTCTAAGATATCTCCAGACAGACCTCCATAGTGGTTGCACAAGTCTGCATTCCCACCAGCAATGGAGGAGGGTTCCCCTTTCTCCACACCCTCGCCAGCATGTGCTGTCATTTGAGCTCTTTATCTTAGCCATACTGACAGGTGTGAGATGGAATCTCAGGGTCCTCTTGAGTTGCATTTCTCTGATGATTAAGGAAGTTGAGCATTTCTTCAGGTGACTCTCGGCCATTAGGGATTCCTCTTTTGTGAATTCTCTATTTAGCTCCATCTCCCATTTTTTGATTGGATTATTTGGTTTCTTGGCATTTAGTTTCTTGAGTTCTTTGTAGATTTTAGATAATAGCCCTCTATCAGATATGGGGTTGGTGAAGGTTTTCTCCCAGTCTGTAGGCTGCCTTTTTGTTCGAATGACAGTGTCTTTTGCCTTACAGAAGCTTTTCAGTTTCATGAGGTCCCATTTATTGATTATTGATCTCAGGTCCTGAGCTGTTGGTGTTCTGTTCAGGAAGTTGTCACCTGTGCCAATGAGTTCGAGGGTTTCTCCTACTTTTTCTTCTATTATCTTTAGTGTGGCCGGCCTTATGTTAAGGTCTTTGATCCACTTGGAATTAAGTTTTGTACAAGGTGATAGGTATGGGTCTAATTTCATTCTTTTACAAGTGGACATCCAGTTGGACCAGCACCATTTGTTGAAGATGCTGTCCTTCTTCCATTGTGCGGTTTTGGCTTCTTTGTCAAAGATTAGTTGGCCATAGGTTTGTGGGTCCATGTTTGGGTCTTCAATTCGATTCCATTGATCCACTGGTCTGTTTCTATACCAGTACCATGCTGTTTTTATTACTGTTGCTCTGTAGTACAGCTTGAAATCTGGGATGGTGATACCTCCAGATGCTTTTTTATTGTACAGGATTGATTTAGCTATTCTGGGTTTTTTGTTGTTCAATATGAAGTTGAGTACAGATTTTTCCAAGTCTATAAAGAATTGTGTTGGTATTTTGATAGGAATTGCATTGAATCTATATATTGCTTTTGGTAGGATAGCCATTTTTATTATGTTGATCCTACCTATCCATGAGCACGGGAGATCTTTCCATCTTCTAAATGCCTCTTCCATTTCTTTCTTCAGGGGCTTGAAGTTCTTGTTATATAAGTCCTTTACTTGCTTGGTTAGAGTTACCCCCAGGTACTTTATATTGTTTGTGGCTATTGTGAAGGGGGTTGTTTCCCTTATTTCTTTTTCGGTATGCTTGTTTGTTGTATAAAGAAGGGCTTCTGATTTTTTTGAGTTAATTTTGTATCCAGCCACCTTGCTGAAGTTGTTTATCAGCTGTAAGAGTTCTTTGGTGGAGTTTTTGGGGTCACATATGTATACTAACATATCATCTGCGAATAGGGATAATTTGACTTCTTCATTTCCAATGTTTATCCCTTTGATTTCCTTTAGTTGTCTTATTGCTCTAGCAAGAATTTCAAGTACTATATTGAAGAGATATGGTGAAAGTGGACATCCTTGTCTTGTCCCTGAGTTTAGAGGAAATGCTTCAAGCATCTCTCCATTTAATTTAATGTTGGCCACTGTCTTGCTGTATATATTGCCTTTATTATTTCTAGGTACGGCCCTTGTATGCCCGTTCTCTCCAGGACTTTTAGTATGAAGGGGTGCTGGATTTTGTCAAATGCTTTTTCTGCATCTAGGGAGATTATCATGTGTTTTTTTTCTTTCATCTTGTTTATGTGGTGAATTACATTGATAGACTTTCGTATATTGAACCATCCCTGCATTCCTGGGATGAAGCCTACTTGATCATGATGTATGATATTTTTGATGTGTTCTTGAATTCGGTTTGCTAGTATTTTATTAAGTATCTTTGCATCTATGTTCATGAGGGATATTGGTCTGAAATTCTCTTTCTTTGTTGGGTCTTTGTGTGGTTTAGGAATCAGAATGACAGTGGCCTCATAGAATGAGTTTGGCAGTGTTCCTTCTGTTTCTATGTGGTGGAAGAGTTTGAAGAGTAATGGTGTTAGCTCCTCTTTAAAAGTCCGGTAGAATTCTGTGCTAAAGCCATCTGGCCCTGGGCTTTTTTTGGTTGGGAGATTATTAATGACCGTTTCTATTTCCTTAGGGGTTATTGGGCTGTTTAAGCTGTTAATCTGATTTTGATTTAGTTTTGGTAGGTGGAATGTATTGAGGAAATTGTCCATTTCGCTTAGGTTTTCAAATTTGGTGGAGTATAGATTTTTAAAGTAGGACCCGAATATTTTCTGGATCTCCTCGATGTCTCTTGTTATTTCTCCCTTTTCATTTCTGATTTTGTTGATTTGGGTTCTTTCCCTTTGCCTTTTAGTTAATTTGGCTAGGGGTCTGTCTATTTTGTTGATTTTCTTGAAGAACCAACTCTTGGTTTCATTGATTCTTTGTATAGTTCTTTTTTATTCTAAGTTGTTGATTTCATCCCTAAGTTTGATGATTTCCTGCCTTCTGCTCCTCTTGGGCGTGTTTGCTTCTTTTTTTTCCAACTCACCCAGCTTAGCTGATAATTCACTAATATGAGCTGTCACAATTTTCTTTTTGAATGCACTTAGTGCTATGAACTTTCCTCGTAGCACAGCTTTTATTGTATCCAATAGGTTTGGGTATGTTGTGTCTTCGTTGTCGTTGGATTTTAAGAAGTCTTTGATTTCCTTCTTTATTTCTTCCCTGACCCAGTGGTCGTCTAGTAAGGAGCTGTTCAATTTCCATGTGTGTGTAGGCTTTCTGTTGATTCTTTTTCTGTTGAGGACCTGCTTTATTCTGTGGTGGTCTGATAAGATACAAGGGGTTATTTCAATTTTCTTGTATCTGTTGAGGCTGTCTTTGTGTCCAACTATATGGTCGATTTTGGAGAAGGTTCCGTGGGGTGCTGAGAAAAAGGTGTATTCCTTTGTGTTTGGGTGAAACGTTCTGTAGCTGTCTGTTAGGTCCATTTGTTTCATGATCTCTGTTAGACTCAATATTTCTCTGTTTGGCCTCAGTCTTGATGATCTTTCAATTGTTGTGAGTGGGGTGTTGAAGTCTCCCACTACTAATGTGTTGTGATCGATGTGCGATTTAAGTTTTAGAAGTGTTTCTTTTACAAAAGTAGGTGCCTTTGTATTTGGGGCATAGATGTTCAGTATTGAGATTTCTTCTTGATGAATATTCCCTTTAATGAGTATATAATGCCCTTCTTTGTCTTTTTTCATTAACTTCAGTTGGAAGTCTGTTTTGTTTGATATTAGGATGGCTACTCCAGCTTGCTTTCTGGGTCCATTTGCTTGGAAAACCTTTTCCCAGCCCTTTACGCTGAGGTAGTGACTATCTCTGGTAGTGAGATGTGTTTCTCGTATGCAGCAACGGGACGGGTCTTGCTTGCGGATCCACTCTGTAAATCTGTGTCTTTTTATTGGGGAGTTGAGACCATTGATGTTGATGGATATTAGTGACCTGGGGTTGTTGTTTCCCATTAGTTTGGTATAGGTGATGGTCCTGTGTCTCTTTTGGTTTAGTTGCTGAGGGGTTTTCTATTCCATTTGTTTTCTTGGGTGAAGTTTTCTTCTCTGGGATGGAATTTTCCTTCTAGGATTTTCTGTAGGGCTGGGTTTGTGGGGAGATATTGTTTAAATTTGATTTTGTCATGGAATATCTTGTTTTCTCCATCTATGTTGATAGAGAGTTTTGCTGGATATAGTAGTCTGGCTGGGCACCTATGATCTCTCAGGACTTGTAGGATATCTGTCCAAGCCCTTCTAGCTTTTAAAGTTTCTGAGGAGAAGTCAGGTGTAATTCTGATGGGTCTGCCATTGTATGTGACTTGGCCTTTTTCTCTTACAGTTTTTAATATTCTTTCTTTGTTCTGTACATTTGGTGTTTCAATTATTATGTGGCGAGAGGAGTTTCTTTTCTGATCTAATCTGTTCGGTGTTCTGTAAGCCTCTAGGATTTTTATTGGCATCTCTTTTTTCAGGTTTGGGAAGTTTTCTTCTATGACTTTGTTGAAGATATTTCCTGGACCTTGGAGTCGGGAGTCTTCTCTTTCCTCTATGCCTGTGATTCTTATGTTCTGTCTTTTCATTGAGTCCTTGATTTCTTGGATGTTGTGGGTGAGAGATTTTTTAGCCTTCTCCTTTTCTTTGGATGTTGTACTGATTTCTTCCATCAAATCTTCCATGCCTGAGATTCTGTCTTCCATCACTTGCATCCTATTGTTATACTCGCATCCGTAGTTCCTGTTCTCTTCCCTTGGTTTTCCACTTCCTCTTTTAACTCTGACTGTGTTTTCTTTATTGTTTCTATTTCTATTTTCATGTCTTGTATGGTATTGTTCGTTTTGTATATTTCCTTCTCCAGCTTACTTGTTTTTGTCTGAAAATCTTTCATTGCTTTGTCTTTTTCCTGTTCAAGCTCTGTCACCTTGGCTTGGAGCTCTTTAATGGTATTGTTCATTGTTTTGGCTTGTAAAATTGTGGCTTCTTTGAATTCCTTCATAGATTTAAGTTCTTCTTGCAGGGACCCTATCACTTTCCATAATGCAGAATTGTCAACGTTTTCATGTGTTTCTGTTGGTGTGAGGTCATCCGAATTTGATGAGCTAGGATAATTCTGGTTTGTTGGAGTCATATTTCCTTGATTTCTATTTTTTTTTTTTTGGACCTTTGGCCATGTGTGTGTGTTTAGCTGTCTGTTCTTGTCGTTTTCTGTGTTTGGATCCACAGGGGATGCTTTGGTGAAGGAGTCGAATTGCTTGGCTATCTGTCCTTGCTTACAGGGTGATCTCAGGGTCAATGTGGTTTTAATAGCCTGAATCGTTGTGAGCTGGTGCAGCCTATTCCCAGGTAGTGAGTAATAGTCCGGGATTGTTACACTACTCCCAGTTCAGACTTCTCTATTTTGCACACTGAGTGATCAGCCTTCAATGGTTCTAATGGTATAGACCTGTTTGCTCTGGCAGAGATTTTGTGGGCTTTGTTTGTCGTCAGGGAGGCTGACAGGGCCTGTCTCCACACCTAATGTGTCTGGGTTTACCCAAATACAGCTATGGTCCCCTGGCTTCTGGTTACCCACTAGGCTTCTCCGCCACAGGCCTGGCCGCTTCCCTCCCTATCTACTCCCCCTTGGGTGGGCAGAGCTTCGTTCGGTCCCTCCCACCTTCTGAACAGGCCTCCGTCTTAGCTGCTTTGCCGTGGGTGGGTGGAGCTTCGGCTCCTCCCGGTGTCAGAGCCGGCTTCCTTCCCTAGCCGCTTTGCCGTGGTTGGGCGGAGCTTCGGCCCCTCCCGCCAGCGTCTGCTTCCCTCCCCAACTGCTCTGCCCACCCACCTTCCACTCCCGCTCAATTGGCTGCGGATCTCCTGCTGAGCGCCCTTTTTCTACATCTCGAAAAAACATATAAAAAAAAACACAAGACTTCAACTATTCTGCAAAATTTCCTAAATAGTTATAAGGCCTTCCTGAGGTATGGGAAGCCCAGTTGCCTAGTGGGCGATCGCCATGTCGCCTTTGAGTTTGCCTGCTGTGTGTTGGGATCGATCTTACCAGTCGCCTCTCCAAATGGGAATTCCCGAATCCCGGATTTAGTGGCTTCCCTGTCTGCGAGAGATGGGGGAAAGCCTTGCCCTGGGACTTTTAACAGTCCCTTGGGAGCTGTGCGTGTTCCCGGAGGGGCCAGACCCTCCGGTTTTTGCACAGTGTCCCATAACTCTGTGTTCTCTATGGCTCTTCTCTCCCACATTCAAAATTCGTCCGTGCAGTTCGCTGCCATCTTCCGCCTCCCCCTATGTCTATTTTATTTCCTTTTTGAGTGATATTCAATTAACCTTCCTTGGGCACTTCTTGGAATTTAGCTTTTTTGGGTCTGTGGATTGTATGATGGTTATGCTATAGATTATGGTTAATAATCACTTATAAATCAATTCACACCATGTGTATCTTTCTGAGTCTGGGTTATCTATCTCAGTATGATCTTTTATTGTTCCATCCATTTGACTGTGAATTGCATGATTTTCTTGTCTCTAATAGCTCAGTAGTATTCCACTGTGTAAATGAACTATAGTTTCTTTATCTATTCTTCAGTTGTGAGATATCTGGGTTGGTTCCAGTTTCTTTCTATTATGAATAGAGCTGCTTATGGACCTAGTTTAGCAAATTTCTTTGTGGTATGGTAGAGCTTCTTTTGGGTATATTCCCAGGAGTCCTAGAGCTGAGTCTTGAGGCAGAACTATCACCAATTTTGTAAGTGCCCGATTGATTTCTAAAGTGGTTGCACAAGTTTGTACTCCCACCACCCATGGAGGAGTGTTTACCTTTCTCTACACCTTCACCAGTATATACTATGTGCTGTCATTTTAGTTTTTTTATCTTAGCCATTCTTACAAGTGTAAGGTGGAATCTCAGAGTCATTCTTATTTGCATTCCTCTGATAACCAAGGATGTTGAGCATTTCTTTAACTGCTTGTCAGCTATTAGCGTTTCCTACGTTGTGAATTCTCGATTTAGGGGAGGAGTCTGCAATCTAGGTGTAACTTGAATCAATTTTTAAAAAGAAGAAAAACAAACAAACAAAACATTCTTGCTTCCATCTCCTGAATTCTGTTAGTGAAGTTTCCCTCTTTAGTTCCTTTTCAAATTCCTAAGTTTTTCATTTCCTGAATTTCTTCAGTGTTTTCTTTTTTAAAATGTTTATTTATTACTTAAAGTTATATTTCCATCACAGTCCCCTCCATCCACCCCTCCCAATCCCACCCTCCCATCTTGTCCCCCTTCTCCCACTTATCCTACTCCTCTGGTGTGTGGTGACTTAAATATCAGCCCCATTCAGTTCAGCAGTATGAGGTGTAAGAGCTTCCTCTTGCACTGGGGGTCTGCATAGCATCTCCACTAGGGCAAAATATCCCACTAACATGTAACAATGGCTATGTCCCTTTCCGTTCAGTCTGTTGGTTAATTATTGAATGGATATATTTCAATTTTATGGACCTCTATCATCTTTATATACTTGTTTATAGTTGGAATCTGTCAGAGACATATTGCCCTTGCTGTTATGTTTATAAGCTAATGTCTAGGCATCTGTGTTGAGAGGATTAAAGGTTTAGATGTTGATTTCTCAATTTGTCTTTTTTTGTGTGGGTGTTTTGTTCCTTCATTTCTGTTTTCTCTCTAGATTTCAGAGAGTGTGATAACTGTATATTCTGGAATCCTGAAGAAGTGATCTCTAAAGCTAGTGAGGGAATGAACTTGTCAACTCATGAAGAGTAAGGACAAATAGGTAAAAAACAAATGGTTCCTTCTTCCATGTCCTTTACATAGCTGCCACCAGAAGATTTGGGCCAGATTAGAAGTGGGTACTCCCATATCAAAAGAGCCAGGTTTAGGGAAGATATTTCTACTTCATATGATTTAATTAAGAAAAAGTCCCTTTCAGTTGTGTATAACTTCTTGAAGCTTAATTACTTCCAGGTATAGTCAAGTTATGACCAAGAACAGCCATTACCTTTGATTTCCTAATTTTCTGTGGTCAACATCTGGTGGTATCACCATCCCAGATTTCAAGCTGTACTACAGAGCAATAGTGATAAAAACAGAATGGGACTGGTATAGAAACAGACCAGTGGATCAATGGAATCGAATTGAAGACCCAGAAATTAACCCACACACCTATGGTCGCTTAATTTTTGACAAAGAAGCCAAAACCGTACAATGGAAAAAGTACAGGATCTTCCAAAAATAGTGCTGGTTTAACTGGATGTCGACCTGTAAAAGAATGAAATTAGACCCATACTTATCACCTTGCACAAAACTTAAGTCCAAGTGGATCAAAGACCTTAACATAAGGCCCAACACACTAAACCATTAAGAAGAGAAAGTGGGGGAAACCCTCAAACTCATTGGTACAGGTGACAACTTCCTGAACAGAACACCAACAGGTCAGTTTCTAAGACCAACAATAAATAAATGGGACCTCATGAAACTGAAAACCTTCTCTAAAGCAAAACACACTGTTATTCGAACAAAATGGCAACCTACAGATTGGGAAAAGATCTTCACCAACCCCACATCTGACAGAGGGCTAATATCCAAAATTTACAAAGACCTAAAGAAATTAAATGCCAAGAAATGAAATAAAAATCCAATCAAAAAATGGGGAACAGAGCTAAACTGAGAATTCACAAAGGAGGAATCCCTAATGGCTGAGGGACACTTGAAGAAGTTCTCAGCATCCTTAATCATCAGAGAAATGCAACTGAAGATGACTCTGAAATTCCATCTCATACCTGTCAGAAAGGCTAAGATCAAAAACTCAAGTGACAGCACAGGCTGGCGAGGTTGTGGAGAAAGGCGAACACTCCTCCATTGCTGGTGGGAGTGCAAGCTGGTACAGCCACTGTGGAAATCAGTCTGGTGATATCATAGAAAACTTGGAATAACCATACTTCAAGACCCAGCCATACCACTTCTGGGTATACATCCAAATGATTCCATACCAAACCACAAAGACATTTCCTCATCTATGTTCATAGCCGTCTTATTTGTAACAGCTACAAACTGTAAACAACCCAGATATCCCTCAACCAAGGAATGGATTAAAAAAAAAAAAAAAACTGTGGTACATCTACACAATGGAATACTATTCAGCCATCAGAAATAATGAAATCATGCAATTTGCAGCCAAATGGATGGAACTAGAGAAGCTCATTCTGAGTGAGCTAACCCAGACTCAGAAGGGTGCAATGGCATCTAGTCACTTACAATCGGATTTTAACCATATAGTAAAGGATAACTATACTACAGTTGATGTACTAAAGGGAACAGGAACATAGACTTTTTTTTCCTGCCAATGAGACACTTTGCCCTAGTGGTGCTTCCTTGTAGGCCCCCAGTGTATGAGGAGGCTGTTTGCCCTCATATGACTGCTGAACTGGGGCAGCTTACTAATAAGTAGGGACATTCCACTCCCGAGGAGTGGGATGGAAGGGATGGGGGTAGAGGGTGGGAGGGAAGGACAAGACATGTCATTCCCTTTAATGTTTAGGGAATACTTCAGAAGAAGAGTTAAAAAATATACAAGAGATAGAATACAAGGAGAATGCTTGGGAGGGGTGGAAACAGGGCACTGTGATGGAGAAGCATCAATAAGTAATAAATAAACATTAAAAAACAAAGAAGTGAGGAAACTATATAAAAACCATTGAGGAGGATACCTTAGAAGAGGAAGGATTGTGGAAAATAGATAATGTAAAAAAAAATTGGGGATATATTGAGAATAGAAAGGATTAATTCTGTAGTGTGAGAAAAAAATGGGAAAGGTGAGTAGATGAAGTGTGGTTAACTGAATTAATGAGGTATGAAATTTCATATTGAACCCTACTATTGTGCAAGCAAATTAAATCCATATTTTATATTTAAAAGAAGAATTGAAAGGAAATATCCTGACTAGTTTTAAAAAAGCTTCTTCTAGAGCAATCAGTTATTAAAATAAAATCTCAGTGCCAAGGACATTTAATTTTGAGTTATGAGTGGTCAAAAGAGATCTCAGGTGCTTACAAACCAATATAAGCTCTTCCTATTCCTTTTGCATGTATAAGAGAACTTGTAACTTGGTGATATGACATTATTCATGAAGACAACACATATCCTAGTTACATGATGCAGAGAAATCAAGTTGGAATTGAACTAGAAGCTTTCTACCCACTGTCTTGTTTTCTTTGTTATGGAAGGTGTCATTGAGGATGTTAGAGCAAAATGTCATCAGGGTTCTTACCAACCCGATGAACTAGAACAACAGGGATTTGTTCAGTATTAGAACTCATGTTATTGGGGGCAACAAATCAGTCACTGGACCTAAGGACTTATTCAACAAAGTGGAATCTTCGTGATCCTGTAAACCTGGCCTAAGGTAAATCATAGATTATGTCACAGTACTAGTGGGGTATTGAACACAGTTGTTTAGCTAAAGTAAATTTCATTACAATGCATTTTAAATGTATTTAATTATATCTATACATAGATGCCTTTCAGAGAAAATTTTAATTCCAATGAATGATAGGGAATGCATATACTCTAGTTTGCACAAAACTTTGAGAATAGGGGCCAAACAAGTGTGCATTTCTAAACAAGACACATCATTCACTTTAATGTTTAAGGAACACTTCAGAAGAGGTGTTAAATAAAAAGTTACTGCTGTTCAACCTGGTTTTCTAAACCTCCAAGAGTTGAAAAAATTTGGAGCTAAGGTAAAATACGTAAAATGCATGGTGTTAGCCAATGCCTTTAACTCCAGCAGAGACAGGAGGATTACTATAGAGTTAGTTGTCTTATAAATTCTAGAGTTACAAAGAACAGGGTGGTGATGGTGCACACATTTAATCCCATCATTTGAGAAGGATACATCCTTAATCGCAACACACTAGAGACAGAAACAGGCAGATCTCAGAGCTCAATGTCAGACTGACACAAAACAAGCTCTAAATAGAGAAAAACCTCAATCCAGGGGTGGTGGAGCACATCTTTAATCCCATCATTTGGGAACCACATGTCTTTAATCCCAATAGTAACAATGCAGAGACAGGCACAGAGGATTTGGAAGGATTTACATTTAAAAGCTACTTAGAAAAGGCATACTGAAATTCAAACAAATTGTCCTTTGAGATCTCAAAATATATATACTTAAAGGTTTGTTTAGCTCCAACATATCAAAATGATTTCTTTTTTAATCCGAATTGAAAGATAATACTTTTTATATTGTCAAAAAACCAAATTTGCTCCACGAAAAATATTACCTGACCTCCCTTCCCACCCCCCCAAAAAAAGGTAGTGTCCTATAGTTAAGATTAAGGCAGGGCTCTGTTGTTAACTTTCCATGACATTTAAAGCAACCATCCAAGGAATCCAGGAACAATTGGACAACAGAAACCTCAGAAGAAAACAGATCCAGACACCAAGAAGACAAGTAGCCCACACGATTCAGCCTTGCAAACTTCCTCAAAAGCTGTTTCCTCAAAGGTCTACAACCACAACAACTCAAAATCTCTAAGACTGGACAGCTCCACAGACTACTCCAGCCAGAACTTCAGTAAAGCTCTGAAGTTCAGCTTCTGTCTATGAACCTCTTAGTACATTTAAATAGATGAGCACAAAAGGACTGAACATGAAATGTTTCTATTAACATTTTCAACCATTTTTCCATTCTTATTTGGGCCCCAAAGGGGTTTACTATGTCCCAAATCAGCAGGAAGTCATTTTAAGAGAGCAATGTCCCATCCCCAGAAGGTGGGGAGGGTATTTTTTCCCTCTTTGGTCATTTGATGGATAATAGAAAATCTTGGTATTTAGGGGAAGGGATTACAAGATATCAAATGGTCTTGTTAAATAGATTTTGGAGGTTAGACCCAAGGACTTCTCTCTTTTTCTTTTCTGTATCCTTCTTTCTCTCCTATGTAGGAGTGAACAGACTTGAGAAAGAATGGGACATAGACATAATATAGGAAAGATCAAGAAAAAAGGACAGATTATTGAATATTCCCTTATACATTTGTATATTGATGCAAAATTAATATTATATTTGGCTAAATTGGTATTGATCTTTGTACATTAATGCAAAATTAAGATTGTATTGGGCTACATTGGTATTGATCTTTGTATATTGATATAAAATTAAGATTATATTTTGATACAATGGTATTGACCCTTGTATATGGATGCAAATTAAGGTTGTATTGGGCTACACAGGTATTGGTCTTTGTATATTGATACAAAATTAAGATTATATTTGGCCACATTGGTATTGATCTTTGTCCATTGAAACAAAGTTAAGGGTAATGATTTTTAAAGGTATTATACCTAGTAATGCTTAAAAATGAAATGTGAAGTTTCAGCCTTTTGCTACCAACTCTCATAAACTGTTTAGGATAATTAAGAAATGCAAACTAATAGTCATTCAAGCTTGTCATTTTGTTCGGTACTATGTCAGTCTATCACATTTATTTTCTAAGCTAATCAGAAATCAAGTTGCTAAGAGACAAGCAACATTTGCTTATCTAAATACAAGAGATAGATAGGAGATCTTCAAAAACCTCAAGAGGTCTTCAGAATATGGCATTCAAAGATGTTTTCTTAACTTAAGACTTTTTTGATATCGAGACATGTCAGCACTTGACAGCACCCCCTATTCTACTCGAAGTAGAAGATGAGCATTGAGGAATCTCCAGTGGGAGAAGATTGAATTAGTGACAAGCCTATCTCTTGGCAAGTAAAACCCCTTGCTTCAACTGTAGACAGAATGCTGTCCAAAAAGGACAAAACTTGGAAGCAGGTAAGTCGACAGCCTAGCTCTGCTAAGACAGGGTAGGCAAGTCCTTCAACTGGTTTACAATCAATGTCTGTCAGAGAAATGGGGCCATACAGCTGAAGATTGATTCTGTAATGTATGGAGAGAAAATGGGAACTGTCCAGGCAGCCACTGGTATGTCATTTCTTAGTTTTGGAAGCTGCAGGCCCTGCATTTCCTATATAATCAGATATATTTACCCCTCTCAGGTCTCTTAGGTGGTTGAAGAATAGATAGCTAGAGTCTCATAATTAAATTTTGAGTTGTTTAGGAATCAAGAGGGTGTTCTGAATCTAAGAAGATATTTTTAAAATTGTGATACAAGTTAGTATGAAAGCTGAGTTAGATATAGAACTTTAAACTCATGGAGATGGTTAGATAGTAGAATGTTAAAATCAGGGGCCAAATACATATGGACTGGACTTTGGGAATGTATGCTAATCCATATAACTCTCATAATTGTGGCCTATTTATTTCTGTTGTTTTGTACTGTATTTATTGTTATAAGAGAAAGAACCATTTGATGGACAGAAAGGGGGATCTGTTGGGGGGAAAGATATACCTTAAACTTACAAAAAAAAAAAAGGAAGAGGATGTGGAGTTGATGGGGAAGAGGGTGGGAGGGTGTGACTGGAGGGGGGAGTAGTGAGGGGTTTGTGATTGAGATGTAACTTGAAGAAATAAAAAAATAAATTAAAAAAAGAAAATATACAAGAGATACAACACAAGGAAAATGCAAGTTTCCAGGCAATACAAGGCCATTACAATAACTGTCTTAGTTAGGATTTCAATTGCTTTGACAAAAGACCATGACAAAAAAAAGCAGCTATTAGAATGAAAGAGTTTATTCAGTTTATACTTCTACAACACTATTCATGAATGATAGAAATTGGGAAAGGAACTCAAATAGGGAGGATACTGGATGCAAAAAAAACTGATATAGGGACCACTGAAGGATGTTGCTCACTGACTTGTGTCCCCTGTCTTGTATAGACTGCTTTCTTATAGAATCCAGGATCACCAGCCCAGGGATGGCACCACCCACAATTGACTGGGCCTTCTCCCATTGATCACTAATAGAGACAATGATTTACAGAGCTGGATCTCCTGGAGGCATTTCCTCAACTGAGGCTCCTTCCTCTCTTGTGTCAAGTTGACAGAAAACCAGCTAACTCATAGCATCTGTAAGTGCCAGTTCTGAATTAACAGAAGAATGGGCCAATCAACTGTAGAACATGGAGGAGAGCTGATGAGGTCTTATCATTCAAAGCTGAACTATAGACCGATAGAGAGGAAACAGCATTCTCTTCATTTGTGTAAGTTGTGTATCCAATGGTAACTTCACTACTCTTCAATGGATAGTTCCAGTTCAGTGGTCCAGATTACCCTAAATAGATTAAATTCATCAAAAAACAAAAAAGTAATGAATCTAGAAAAGCCACTGGATAGGGAGGATCAGAAGAATATGTTGTTGATTAGAATGTGAGGGAGATAAAATAAAGTTTAAAAGAAAAACTATGCATACTATAGAACAAGTCTTCATGTTTTGTGTCATTAATATTCAAATATCAATATAATTCTGCTCAGAGCTACAAAAAGGAATCATAAAATACGAATTAAAAAAAAATCCTGAAAAAACAAAGTCAACTTGCATAAAAAGAGCAAAGCAAGAGGTATTAAACTACTTGAGTTTAGAAGACTATTTCATATCTCCAACACTGTCCTCCTTTTTCTCCTGTCCGGTGTAAAGTAAGTGCTCCGTTAGTACAGGCTGTCTTTAAGTTCTCTATGTAGAGGATGACCTTGAACTCTGATCCTTCTTACTCTACCTAGGATCCCATGCTTACTTTATTATAATTTGCTCTCATATGTGCTTGGCAACCACTATAGAAACTGAGCTATATCCCCATCCTGTGTTGTTTACTTTTGCACATGATAAATATACAAAATGACATTTTCTGTGAAAATATACTTAATTATATATTTATAGTAAGTATTGTGACTAATGTATTACTAAAGCATATCATTTCAGTTTATGTTATTCTGTAAAATATAGTTGTGTTTTGTTAAGTATTAACAACTATTGCATGAACTATATAAAGCTAACTTTGAAATAATTAGTCATTATTAGATTTATTCTAGAAAGCATCTATTTATAAATATAACAATTTATAAATGTTTAATATATACTTTCATATTTCTAGAAAAAGATCATTTCTAAGAAAACACTTAAAATATTGCACCTTAGAATGCTAATTTCCAAACTGATTTTCTTTTAAATTGCATCTGCTTACCCTGAGTAATCTTCTACATTTTCATTACAAAAACTTCTCAAGAGAGTCAAGATAACAAAGAGCTTGCCAGCAAGTATGAATTAATCATGCAGAAGTAAGATGAATATGATAAAAGCATGAAGAACCTGTAAAATTTAATTTTTCTCAAACTCTGAACATAACAATGCAATTGTGTTGAAGAATATATATATATATATATATATATATATATATATATATATTTTTTTTTTTTTTTTTGCTTATTTCCATTACCATGTCAGGGTGAAAATGAAAGCATAACAGTATAAAGAAGAAACAGGAAGAAATCAGGCATTTTTTATCAGAGGTGGGAATCTCTTTCTTTCCTGCAAATCTAAAAATGATGTTTACCACAGGAAGCTTTGAAATTCTCTAATTATGAGTAATAAGAAAATGACAACTCAATATTTGTATTACTTGACTGTTGACCTCTTAAATCACTATAAAAATTATTTTTTATTCTTTCCTGCATATCTTTTAAAGTAAAACTCTACAGTGTGTTGAGAAAATTCCTTTGAACTTTAAGAATGATTTCTTTTAAACTGATAATAAAAACATTGAAAAAGAATTATGCTGAGCCTTGTCAGCAATTTTAACTCATTGAACTTGAATTTTTTTCTTTTCACGTAACTAATGAATTATGTATACATATTTCAGATTGTATAACTCCATGGATCATACAAACTTTGTATCTTTTGAGTAGACATTTCAGATTTAAGGACACAGGCCACTTTGTGCAGAATACTCGAAAAACAAAGTAACTTTAAAGTAATGCTAGCCTCCTGCTATGTTCATGGACTTAGCTGAAGATCTTATAACTCAAATTTATTTAAGATAGTATCAGTACATGGCTGATCTACTTGTTTCAACATCATTGCTCAAAATATGGTAAAGTAGAGAAACTGAACCACAGTGAAAGTTTAACAGTACAACGAATTTGTTCTATTTCCTTGCTAAGTGTAGAAGGGTGTGATCTGTGGATGATAAAGTTTGGTAATTGCAATTGGGCCTCAGAATAATATTGCACCCCCCAAAAAATGTAATGGTCTTATAGTGGGCATGCATTTTATATAGAAGGAAGTAGCTTGAATCCTTTCTTTTTTTAATTTTTACTCTTATTCAAAAATAGGTTTTTAAAATACATAATATATCCTTACACCTTCCATCTCTCTACTACTCTCAGTTCCTCCACACTTCCCTTTCCATCTGGATGGACCCCTTTCTGACAGTCCTTAGAAAACAAACAGGCATCTAAGAGATAATAATAAATATAATTCATATAAGTATAATATAATAATATAATTATAGATAATACAAAATAAAAAATTGGAATAGGACAAAACAAACAAACAGGATTGTATTTTAATTTATCATTATTTTTAAATGTTTATTTATTACTTAAAGTTACATCTCCTCCATCACAGTCCCTTCCCTTCACCCCTCTCAGGCCCATCCTCTCACTTTCCCACCCTCTCCTCCTCCCACCTATCCTATTCTTCTGGTGTAGGGTGCCCTACAAATCAGACCCCCTTAGTTCAGCAGTCACATAAGGACTAAGAGCTTCCTCTTGCACTGGGGGACTACATGATAGCTCCACTAAGGGCAAAGTGTCCCACTAACAGGTAACAACATCTGTGTTCCTGTTCCTTTCACTCTGTTTGTTGTAGGATAGTTATGTTGTACTATATGGACAAAATCCAGTTATAAATGAGTAGATATCATGTGGATCTTTCTCGGTCTGGGTTAGCTCACTCAGGATGAGCTTTTCTAGATCCTTCCATTTGGCAGCAAATTGCATGATTTCCTTGTTTCTGGTATCTGAGTAGTATTCCATTGTGTAAATATATCACAGTTTTTTTTTTTAAATCCATTCTTCAGTTGAAGGACATCTGGGTTGTTTCCAGTTTCTAGCTATTACAAATAAAGTTGTTATGAACAAAATTGAGGAGATGCCCTTGTGGTTTCATGAGAAATAGTTTGGACTTATGTCCAGGATTGGTATGGCTGGATCTTGAGTTTTCTCAAATTTTCTAAGATATCTGCACACTGATTTTCATAGTGATTGCACAAGTTTACACTCCCACCAGCAATGGAGAAGTGTTCCCCTTTCTCCAAAACCTTGGCAGCATGTGCTGTTATTGAGTTTGTGATCTTAGCCATTCTGACAGGTGTGAGATGGAATCTTAGAGTCAAGCGTGTTATGTTGCATTTCTCTGATGATTAAGGATTTTGAGCATTTCTCCAAGTGTCCTTTGGCCATTACAGATTCCTCATTTGTGAATTCCCGGTTTAGCTCTGTTCCCCATTTTTTGATTGGATTATTTGATTTCTTGAGTTCTTTGTAAATTATGGATATTAGCCCTCTGTTGGATATGGGGTTGGTGAGGATTTTTTTTTCCCAATCTGTAGGTTGCCATTTTGTTTGAATGACAGTGTCTTTTGCCTTACAGAAGTTTTTCAGTTTCATGAGGTCCCATTTATTGATTGTTGGTCATAGAAACTGAGCTGTTGGTGTTCTGTTCAGTAAGTTGTCACCTGTGCTGATGAGTTCAGAGTTTTTCCCACTTTCTCTTCTAATAGATTTAGTGTGTCTGGCCAAGATCAAAAGCTCAAATGACAGCACATGCTGGCAAGGTTGTGGAGAAAGGGGAACTCTCCTCCAATGCTGGTGGGACTGCAGACTAGTTCAACCACTATAGAGGTCAGTCTGGTGATATCTTAGAAATTTTGGAATAGCTCTGCCTTGAGACCCAGCCGTACTACGTCTGGGTATACATCCAAATGATTCCTCACCAAATCACAAGGAAGTTTCCTCATCTATGTTCATAGTAGCCATATTCGTAATAGCTAGAAACTAGAAAAAAACAAGATGTCTGGAACTGAGGAATGGATTAAAAACTGTGGTACATCTATACGATGAAATACTACTCAGCTATCAGAAACAATGAAATCATGCAATTTGCAGTTAAACGGATGGAACTAGAGAAGCTCATCCTGAGTGAACTAACCCAGAACCAGAAGGATCCACATGGCATCTATTCACTTATAATCAGATTTTAGCCATATAGTACAGGACAACTCTACTATAAAGAATGAACCAAATGAAACATGAACATGGACTTCATTTCCTGTCAATGAGATATTTTGTCCTATTGGGGATACCTTGTAGGCCCCCAGTGTATGAGGAGGCTCTTGGCCCTCATATGATTGCTGAACTGGGGCAGGGGACTGCTATGTAGGAACACTCCACTCCAGAGGACTCCAGAGGAGTGGGATGGAAGGGATAGGGGGTACAGGGTGGGAGAGCGGGCCTGGGAGTGGTGGAAAGAGGGCACTGTGATTTAGATGTAAACTGAAGTAATAATAAATAAATAAATAAATAAATAAATAAATAAATAAATAAATAAAAAATATCTAGCATGACTCTATGAGACAAAGAACATCCAAAGATGTCATTGAGCTTGTTTTCTCTTGGTCATTAATGCTGGGTATGCAGTCTACCCTTAAGAGTAGTTAGTTTCCCATTAAACTCTCATGGAGTAAATTAATTCATTTCCTAGTGGTTATTAATTGGAGATATTATCTGGGTTAGGGGTGGTTCCTGTGTCCACTTCTCCTTTCAGCTCCAATACCCTATTTGGTGCAGACCTGTACAAGCCCTATGCATGCTTCCTCAGTCTTCCTGAGTTCATATGTGCATAGATCCTGTTGGTTTAGTGGGCTTTGTTTCCTATGTGTCCTCCATTCTCTCTGTCTTTTACAGTGTTTTACACTGTACAATCATTCTGTTTCTTCTTCCTCATGGGTCTCTGAACACTGATGGGATGGATTTTGTGGAGACTTCCCATTTAGGGTAACTGTTCCATGGTCTCCCACTCTCTGCATATTGTATAATTGTGAGTTTCTCTATTTCTTCCCAACTGATGAAGGAGGAATCTTCTTTGATGATGGGTGAATAAGGCACTGATCTATGAGTATTGCAGAATGTCATTAGGACTGTAGTACTGATATATTCTTAATGTAGTATTTGGTTTTTATCCTAGGCTCCTGAGCTGTCAAGTCTCAGTTTCTTAGTCACCCAAGCAATATTGGGCATGGATTCCATCTCATGAAGTAGCCCTTAACCAAATAAGATTGGTTGGTTACACCCATAAGCTTTTTGCCATCATTGTACTAACTTATATTGCAGGAAAGACATCATTGTAGAATGAGGGCTTTGTAGATGGTTTTTAAATTTCCCCTTTGATAGAGACTAGAGTGCTTCCTATAACAAGAACAACAGCCAGTAAGGGTATAGCCTCTATGAGTGCTCTATCTGAACCTGTTTGAGTTCTGAGAATTGGATAGATGTTGTTTTCAGCAATAGGGCTTTGCTATCAGTTTGCGGAGAGCAAACTATAGCCTTTGCAACAAACTGGATTGTTTGGGGTTCCCATGAGACCCTTTTGGCCAACAGCTCAATTTGTTTTAGCCCATTCTCTGTATTGAAGGCTCTTTTGATGATGAAAGAAGCCTAACTGGGGCTCTGTCCTCACTGTTCTTTTGAGATTTCTTATACTCTTCACATACGTTTGTAATTTAGAAAGCCTTGAGGTAGAGCTATTACAAGTTTTCTAAGATATCAGATTTCAATACTAGTTCTTCAAATGGTTCTTAATTTTAGCTGTCTCTCTCAATATTTCCTCCTCTGCTCTTTCCATCTTCCTTTACTTGCCCTACTGGTTACTATCATTCCACCTACCAATTCCTAGTTAGCTATTATATTTCTCCTCTTAGGGAGATTTATTTCCTCCCCTATAGTCCCTTACTCTACACCTGAACTTCTTGATTCTATGAATTATAGACTGTTTGTTTTTGACTTAAGAGGTAACATCCTCTTATAATCACATATATCATATTTGTCTTTCTGGGCTTACCTTTCACTTACTTGAAAACTTCATTACTTCAGTTATTTATTTATTTATTCATTTTACATCCAGATGGTATCCCCGCCCTCCTTTCCACCTGGTCCCACCCTCTTATCCTTTTCTGTCTTTCTCCCTCCCCCCTTTCTCCTCAGAAAAGGAGAGCACTGTCTCCTATCAACATTATGCTTGCAGACAAGAACCCAGTATAACTATCCTTGAGAGGCCCCACCTAGCAGTGGATTGAAACAGATTATGAGACCCAGAGTCAAACTTAGGTGAAGCTCAGGGAGTCTTGCAGAAGAGTGGGAGGAGGAGTAGAGGGATCTGGAGGGGACAAGAACTCCACAAGAAGAACAACAGCATCAAATAACCTAGGCCCCTGGGGGCTTACAAAGACTGAAGCACTACCCAAAAAGCATGTGTGGACTTGACCTAGACCACATACATATATGTAGCTAATGGACAGCTCTTTAGAAAAAAATTAATTAAATTGTTTAACTAGTATTTATATTATCATTAATTGGTTTGGTGGCTGTTAATCTTTAAGCAGCCATTATAAATGAGTACACGCAGACACCATGTGGATTTTAACAAGCCTTGGCCTGAATTATGCAATCTTGGCCCATCTAAGCTAGCTCTTAATTCTACTACCCATATATACATACGTCCCCTTGGACTGCCATTCTCCACTATATGCCAATGTTCCTGGCCATGTAGAATGAGGTTCCTTTTTCTAACCCATTGTGTGCATCCTCCTTCCTGCTGCTCCCTGGCTGGAATGAATTAATTAATCCTCTGTCTAAAGTTCAGGCTTCCTGTTCTAATCTCAGGAAGTCCCACCTTTCTCTGTCTTTGACAGTCTCAGGCCTCAGCATTTTATTTAACCAATCAGGGTCAATGTAAGTAACAGACAGCAAGCAGGACCAATTAATTAACATTTAGAATGCTTAACAGTACACCATCAATTCCCTCCTTTTGTCTAATAAAAAGTTAAATTTTTTAACTTATATGGTAAAAACAATAAGAACAAATATGAAACAATTAAGAAAACAATATATAAAAGTTATGCACATAATGCTTAGCCTATTTGTATCAGGCAATCTTGAAGAAGAAGAAAAAGAAATCATCTTAATCTATCCTGGTGTATCTAAACTTCTGAACCTAAATAATTTCTATCATATCCTTTATTTATAAACCTAAAGATTTTATTTAGACTTGAAAATATCCTTTTAAATCCTAAACAACTCAAGTTCAATTGAAATTTTATAACTATTATGCCTTCAACCCCATCAAAGACATAAGAAGGGATAAAGTTATTATTTGAGTGAGAAGGAAGCATAGGAGAGCAGCTTCCAAAAAGAAATATGATAGTTTGTTGCCTAGACAGTTCCAAATATCTCTTGATAGCATTGGAGCATCATCTTCAGCCTTCTGGCCAAGCATTTTTCACAGACTAAATTGTGCAACAGGGAATAAGGATATCCCCATTCTGTCTCTGCAGAATCAGGACATCAACTTACCTGCATTTGTGCACCCCCAGAGAAGCTGTGTGGTGCTACATTAGCACCATTACCTACCTGGTTTTCTACTGGTACATGCAGTGACTGTGGAGACCTACCTAGAAAAGAACTTGTCATTTTCTCAGTTCCAGTCATCTGCCCTGCCAGAATTTTCTTAAGCTCCTCAATCTGCATTTCCATACTTTTTAATTGTGTAACAGACGTCTTCCTTATGACAAACCAACAAAAGAAAAAAAAGCAAGTAGCATAAAACATCCGGTCTGATTGAAAAACAGTATAGAGGTCAGCAGTTAACATTGCCATATTGTCAACAACCAGCATCATAGTTTCAAAATCTGCAGTTTTCTCTATAGTTTTGAAAATAAAATTGCCCATAATGCCTTACCACGTTGAGCGCCACCTGAAACTACAATAATTAGATAATTTTCAGTTTCACAGCTCAGTCTTCATGTCAATTGCCTAGCAAGTGGAACAGATCTGTCTCTAACATGGACTGTTTGTGAATCTCTTTACCCTAGCTAGGCTGCCTTGTATGAATTCAATTTTTAGAGGCAGAATAATATTCCATTGTGTAAATGTATCATATTTCTTTATCCATTCATCCATTGAAGGACATCAAGGTTGTTTCTAATTTCTAGCTCTTATGACTAGAGCAGCAATGAGCATGGTTAAGCAAATGTCTCTGTAGTAGAATGAACATACCTTGCATATATGCCTAAGAGTAATAAGCTGGATATTTAGGTAGATTGATACCTATGTTCTGGAGGAATAGTCACATGATTTCCACAATGTCTGTATGAATTTGCACTTTCACCAGCAATGGATGAATGTTCTCTTTATTCTATATCATTACCAACATGAGCTATTACTTGTTTTGTTCATCTTAGTCAATCTGACTATTGTAAGATAAAATTTCAAAGTAGTTGTTATCTGCATTTCCCTTATGGCTAATGATGTTGACCATTTATTTAAATATTTCTTAACCATTTGAGTTTCCCCTATTAGAGAATTCTCTGTTTATATTTGTATCACAGATTTAAATGGAGTGTTTAATTTTGTGATATCCATTTTTTAAATGTCCTTTATATATTTTAGATATAAGTCCTCAATCGTATGTGTAGTTAATAAAAATCTTTTTCCATTCTGTTACCTGCCACTTTGTACAATTGATGATGTTCTTTGCCATGCAAAAGATTTTCGGTTTCAAGAGGTCTCATTTATTAACTGTTGATCCTAGTGCCTATGCTGATGGTGTTCTGTTGTGAAAGCCTTACCCTGGCCTAACAAATTCAAGGATATCTCCTACATTTTCATTTTCTTTTCTATTGCCTTCAGTGTATCACTTTTTATGTTGAGTTCTTAGATCCATTTGGAGTTAAGTTTAGTGTAGGCTGACAAGTATTGATTTATTTGGATTCTCCTACAAGCAGCTACACTTATGAAAGAGCACCATTCATTGAAGATAATGTCTTTCTTCTGGCATGTATTTCTGCTTTCTTGCTAAAAAAAATCTGGTGTACATATTCTTGTGGGTTTATGTTTGTGTCCTCAATTCTGTTCCACTAATCAACATGAGTGGTTTTGTTTTTTTGCCAGTTCCACATTGTTTTTATTACTATAGTTCTGTACTACAATTTGAGGTTAGGAGTAAAATTACAATAAAAATAGAAAATTCATCATTTTCTGATATCTTACTGTGATAATATCATGGACTGTATTCAGTAAAATAACTGTTAAGAAGGGAAATATTATAAAATTTAGAATCAATTAATATATTTTATTGCCTAGAAAAAGAGACTTTTTTGAATAAATTAAATTGAAGACTTTAAACTAAAGAGGATCCTTGAATTACTTATAAGCTCCAATATAATGACCAAAGTTCTTTACTTTGTATGTGTGTGTACATGTTCATGAATACATGTACATGTGTGATCTATGAGTGAGCTGTAAGTAACTGTCTTTGAGTATCTTCATTATTCTTTCTGTATCTTATTTTTGGGCAGAGTATATCCCTACACACAGAGCTCATGAGCTTGGAAAAATATTTTAGCCAGTGAACTAAGGGATCCTTCTATCCCTGCCTTGCAGAGCTGATTACACATCCGCTCATTTCTAAAAACTATTTTCTATCAGTCCTGTGTATACAAACTCAGGTCCTCACTTTTACAGACATACAACCCTTATTCCCTGTGTGATGAGTTTGTAAGAGCATATGTTTCAGAGGACTTTTGACTCTAAAATAGAACACGGACTCAGAAGGTAAAAACTGGTGAGATATTCTAGGATTTTGAGTAGAGAAGTAAGTGATTTCAGAAGGAATGCAGCTTTGCCAGCATCTTGATAAAACTTTGCATACCAAGTCAGACTTCTAACCTTCTGAACTAGGTATGGTTATATTTTTGATTTTAAGATATAAACTTTTATTCTAGTTCATTATAGCAGATAAGGAACAATGTGACATTCAAGAGCATTTTTATTTATGAAGAAATAAAACTTATGAGGAATGCTAATAAAATTAAGTTTGTTTTGTGCAGGTTGTTATTGTTTAGGTTTTTGTTTTGTTTTGTTCTGATACAGGATTTTGCCATTTAGCTTAAACTATTCTGGTATTAGCTACACTATTTGCCTCAGTCTCCCAATTGCTGGTATTACAGGTAAATATTATTATGCCTAGTCAAAAAAGTAGATTTTTATAGAATAACACAGTAAGACTTTACCATTATAGTAATGAAATAGTTCTGTTTGTCACTGAGTTGGAATAAAATTATTTTTATCCTCAAAATATGATTTCAACAATGTAGAGGGATTTTACTCCAACAACATGGCTACTCTGACTGGAATACAGACATACCCTTAGTCATACCTTTAATCACAAACAATGAAGAAAAAGTTAGTTTGTAGAAGAAAAAAAAGCACCTATATTTGAAAGTGATGTCTAATTGAGTGGCAGACAAAGTGACAGATCAGAGAAAGATCTGACAGAATAAGATATACTGGACTCTCAAGAGAACAGAGAGGAAAGGGAAGCTACTTAAGGGTGCAGCACAAGGTAAGGGGGGAGGCAGTTTTATCAGAAGAGATTTAAAGAGATATGTGGAAAAGAGAAAAAAAACTAGATCTAGGTAAAGACATAAGGAGCCAGAGAACGGGAAGGAGCCAGAAGATTAAAATATATTGCCAAAGTTAGTATGAGGCCAAGGAGAGTAATTCATGAAAAAATGAGAGAAGTCAATTGTATCAGCTTGGAAAGGATTAGAGCCAGAAGAGTTGGATCAGCCAGCAAAAATTCAGAAAGAGCTAGAAAAGGTGAACTTATTTAGCAGTATGTCTCAAAGGCTGAAAACATTCTAGGTCTAGATTAGTTTGTACAGAGGCTAGAAGCTTCCAGCACTAGGCCTAGGTTAGCAGACAGAGGCAGTAAGCCTCCAAGATGACAACTGAACCAGGAGAATAAAAGTTACTTCAACACAAAAACAAGTCATTCTACTTTACAATGAAGTTAGTTTCCCAGAAAGTCAATGAAAAAAACAAATTTATAGCTGTCAATGTGGATTCACTTTTCATTAAACAAGTCCATTTAAAGAGTTATATCAGGAGGGCTTACCTAATCAAACATTAATTAGCATTTATTACTGTGAAGACATTTGATAAGGGAAGACAAGGAGAATTTCAAAATACTTAAGTTTCAAAACTGCACTATTAAAAATGATGAGCTATATGTAAGGTGGAGGCTAGATATAGCAAATCATCAATGAACTTGAACCAGACTAAATTTAATTCATCACGAATTTATCATAAAATTTATACATTTACAAGGACCATTTTAAATAATAGATTTTTCCCCAAAATTACACATATTCTATAATATAATTTAATTTGCTAGGTGGGCTGGCTATTGTGCTCTTGGAATTGTCTTATATCATGCCCACTTCAGTGATGTGGTTACAGGCACATTGAAATGCCAGGATTTTAATGTGGGTATTGAAGATATGAACTCTAGTCCTCATGCTGGCACAGCAAGCTCTCTTACCTACTGTACCATATTCCCTCCCTGCTTTCAGGTATCTTGTTCCCTGTTCAATGGTTTGAATAATATAGCAATATATAATAAATGTTTAATAAATATTCAGATAAATAGGATATTTTACACATATAGTATACATAAATATATACATTGTTCATTATGTGTACACATATGTATGTATATATGAGCATGCAGATTTGTGAAAACTCCTGGTCAACATCAGGAAATCTTTCCAAGTTGCTCTCCAGCATATTCATTCATTTTTTTTTTTTCAATTAAACCAAGAGTTTGGTAATATGGACTTCATTACCTCTCCGACTTAGCCCACAGAATCCGTTTTTGCTTTCTGAGAGCTGGAATTTTATTTGGGAAGTCATGCCCACATGCCACTGGGTGCTAGGAATCTGAATCTCACTCCCACATTTTTATGCTAAATGCTTTGTCCACTGAGCCATCTACCCAAACCTCTATTTTTAAACTTGATTTTATCTCATTACAGAAAAATAAATTTAAGTAGTTTAACTCTGTCTTCCCATTTTTGACAGGAAACTTGATTTTAGTTAGTCTGATCGAATATTATGGTTGTTCAATAATATTTTAAATTCTGTATCATTAATGTCGGTGAAAACTTACCTTTGAGAGAGTCCCAGACTCTTCGCTCATTCTTGCTGTATATTTCTAGAAAGTGAATAAATGTACTCACTGTGGTACTTCACCAAGCTTATATGGTTTTTATTTACAGGAGATCAGTTCAAATGATCTAGGGCTAGTAGAAACATAATGTGTTCTGTTATTTTAATAACAAATGTCCTCCTTCTAATGTGTTTCCTTCTTTTAAAAGTACAGTTACAAAACTATAAAAGAAACAGTCATGATTGTTTCAAAATGGCCAATTTTTGATGATTTAATTTAGCTTCTCAAAGTTGATTCCTAAGTGACAAACTTCTACTGCACCTTCAAATTTTGCAACAAATATTTTACTAAAAGTAGATCTACAACATGTGATTGCTACATGTATTGTTTTTGTAATTTGTGAGAAATAAATGAAATGATTGTGAAAAAAGTAGTTCCATGGCTTTATCATTTGTTCATTACTGTTTAATTTCTACCTTTTCTTGGCTACCCTGTTAAGAAAATAGTTGTAAAATATTAAATATAGTCACTGATACTATACTGTCATACTATATATTTTTATACTTAGAATGCCGCTCCTGGTGGCTGCTATAGGTCTAACAACTTATAGTTATTATGTCTCATCTCCTTTGTCATTATTTTGTCCTGTATTGAAGTTTTTACTTTTCACTGCCATTATGATTTTGTTTACATTGTGAAGCTTAATCATGGTATTACATCTAAAAAAATTCTAATTCTTTTAGAGATTGATATGGCGATACATAAACATTTACTAACATATTGACTTACTTTTATTGTTTGAGGACTAGTCATATTTCAAGTGAAGTTTACTTATAGCTTCATTAAAGTTGTGAAGAATGCATGTTTCATTGCTTCCTAGGGAGTGTGGAAGTCAGCACACCATATTTTCAAAAATTTTAACCTCCCAGAAGCCCAACTATGAATGGAAAATGACAGTACACACTCTGACTCTTTAGCTTTAGTCTGATACTCATCACGTCAACATTATAAATTCATTTATCCACAAGTCCACTCAGTTTAAAAGAGTGAGTTAAAGACTTTTTAAATTCTTGTAAATACTCATTTTTTTTCATTTGTTAACTCAGATATAAATCCAAGGAACACTTGGTTTGCAGTAATGAATGATACTGTTATTACAATGTATTGCTAATTATATGTGAATGGATAGTCATGGATTTTATAGATGACCATTTTGAAACAATCATGACTGTTTCTTTTATAGTTTTGTAACTGTACTTTTAAAAGAAGGAAACACATTAGAAGGAGGACATTTGTTGTTAAAATAACAGAACACATTATGTTTCTACTAGACCTATGAAGTTATTAGACCTAATATTGCTACCATTGAGAGCATGATGACAATGGTGTTCTGTCTGTACCATTCACTAAATGTTGTAAAATCTCAAGCATTATGTGAGGACATGCCATTCCAACAAAGAAGCTGTTTTATAACTAAAAAATGCAAGTGCTAGTGTGGATTACATGAAGACATGTGACTTTTAGAATGCCCATAATTTCCCAATAAATCAAGAGAAATTAATCTAAGACAAAAGCAGTAAAACCAAAAGTACATACTTATGACACTACATCATATAAGTAACTGATAACAGTAAAGTAAACCTTTTCTTTGTGGTACTTGCTGTATGTTGGAGTACTTAAAGTTATCATTAAAAATAAGTTCATTGCCCCAGTGGTCCTTCTGGACTGCTGTTCTCCTTGCTATGCCTATGTTCCAGGCAATGTAGAATGATCTTCTTTTCTCTAATCCATGGCCTGTGTCTTCATTCCTGCTCCTGGCTTCTTGTCATTCTTCTAGTTACTGGAGGATTCTTCTCTTTCTACTGGAGGTTTCTTCTACCCAAGATGTTCTCTACTTCAGAAGCCTAAACCTTAATCCTGACTACTTCTGTCTTTGGCCAATCTCAGGGCACAACATTTATTTAACCAATCACAGAAAGTAACAGACAGCAAGCAATCATCTGTGACCAATTAATTAACATTTAGAATTCATAACATCACCCCATCAATTCCCTCCTTTTGTCTAATAAAAGGCTAAAATTTTAACTCATATAGTAAAAACAATAAGAAAAAATATTAAACAATCAAGAAAACCATAAATAAAAGTTACACACATAAGGTTTAGCCTATTTATATCAGGCAAACTTGGAGACAAAAAAATCATCTATCTATCTTGGTGTGTCTAAAGTTCTGAACTTAAATTTTCTATCATATCCTATATTTATAAACCTAAAGATTTCATTTAGATTTAAAAATACTGCTTTAAATTCAGAAAAACTCAAGTTCAATTGAAATTTTATATATATTATATCTTCAAGACCCTCAAAGACATAAGAAGGGATAAAGTTATTATTTGAGTTAGTAGGAAACATAGGAGAGCAGCTTCCAGAATGGAAAAATGAGAGTTTGCTGCCTAGACAGTCCCAAATATCTCTTGATACCATTAGGGTATCATCTTAAGCCTTCTGGTCAAATATCTCACAGACTAAATTGTGCAGCAGGAAATAATGATTTGCCTACTCTATCTCTGCAGAATCAGGCCATCAACTTACCTGCATTTAAGCTCTGGTCCATCTTTGGACTGTATATAATCTATTAAGAGAGCAGGGATGTTTTTACCCAGTAGGAGTTACCTCCTAATGGAGATGTTTGATGTTTATCATCTTCTTCCAAGTCAAAGTGGAGCTGTCAGGAGCTGACTGTTTTTAAGTCAAACAATTCTTAAAATAATAAAAAACATTTTGAAATGTCAGTTTCTATATGCCTCTGAGGGTTTTTAAAACATCGTTTATTCATTTATAAATCTATCTATCTATATTTCTACAAGTAAACTGGATATTTTAAATCTTTTATTGTTTTTCTAACCTGGTAAGCTTATTTCATGATAAATTAAGACTAGTATTGACATGACCAGGAGCTTGACTGGCCAGCCATCAACCTGTATTACTCAGACTCCTAAATAGATTGCAATAGCAACCCATAAAATGATTGTATTGGGCTACATCGGTACTGATCTTTGTATATTGATACAAAATTAAGATTATATTTGGCCACATTGGTATTGATCTTTGTATATTGATACAAAATTAAGGGTAACGCTTCTTAAAGGTATTGTTTGTAGTAATACTTAAAAATGAAATGTCAAGTTTTGACCTCTCGCTACCAACCGACATAAACTGTTTAGGATAATTAAGAAATGGAAACTAATAGTCATGAAAACGTGTCATTTTGTTAGTTACTATGACAGTCTATCACAGTTATTTTCTAAGCTACTCAGAAATCAAGTTGCTAAGAGACA